>PVLC010012334.1:0-11144 GCA_004027655.1 Graphiurus murinus
GGAGGAGGGGGGGACACCCTAATGAGCATGATGTACTTATAAGATCACATCAAAGTCAATCACTAAACTGACCAGGAGATAGGGGGAGGGTGGGTGGGAATTGGGGAAGGGTTAATGAGAAATATGTGCATGGATGTCTTTACCTATACTAGTTTGTACCCAACAAAAATGTGTAATTAACCCTGTTGTACCCAAGAAACGTATAAAATTCCATGCTAAAAAATTAAAAAAAGAAAAAAAAAAAAAAAAAAAAAAAGTTTGAGGGTAGCGACAGGTTTTAAAGGTCGCGGTGGGCGACAGAGTTAAAGGTCGCAGTAGAAGCCGGGCGTGGTAGCGCACACTTGTAATCCCAGCATTCAGGAGGCTGAGACCGGAGGATCCGGGTTCGAGGCCAGCCTCAGCTACCTAGTGAGGCACTCCGCAACTTAGTGAGACTTGGTTTCAAAATAAAGAATAAAAAAATAGGGCTGGGGGTGTAGCTCAGAGATAGAATGCCCCTGAGTTCAATCCCCAGTACCGCAAAAAAAAAAAAAAAAGGTCGCAGTGGGCGACCGAGTTTAGAAATAGTTTAGTACAAAATTCAGAAACAGCTATGGGATCAGAAATTTCCAAGTGTAACATGGAGCAGACCTTGCGGGACCTGCTCCGGGCAGGGGGAACTGTGGTGAAAGCAGATACCTTGCAACGGTTGTGTCGCACGGTCACAAGAGTAGCCCCTTGGTTTGCGGAGGAGGGGCTGCTAACTGTGTACCAATGGGAACATTTAGGAGAGGATTTGTGAAAGGCAGATCAGGAGAGCTCATTGCCCCTCGGGACTTTGCCCATTTGGGCGTTGGTCCAAACCTGTCTGACCAATCCAAAAGGAAAGTATCAAACAGCCATAAGAAAGGGGGCCGAAGAGCTGGAGAGCATAAAGGAGGAACTGTCTTGCATGGCCTCTAGAGGGGAAGTTAGCTCAGGCGAGGAGACTGAGGAACTGTCTGGAGAGGAATTAGAACATAAAATGGCGGCTGTAAGCACAAGTAAGAAAGAAGAAGAGGACTTGCTGGGAGAATGGGGGAAGTTAAGGATGCATGAGGTGCGATCTTCAGTGCCACCTGGCGCGCCTCCACCCTATAATCCACAGATGAAAACGGAGCCACAGGGTGGGGCGAATTTGTTAGCCAGAGTATCTTCCCTGTGTTCCAGGACCAGAATAATCAGAGGTATCATGAGCCATTAGACTTTAAACAAGTGAAGCAAATAAAAGAAGCAGTCATGCAATATGGGCCTCCGGCTGCCTTTACTATGTCCATGATTGAATCTCTCACTGCCAAAGCCATGGCTCCAGATGATCGGTCTAATTTGCTAATTTGGAAGAGAGGTTCTGTTTGTGTATTTCCACAGGATAAGGACGTGCCAATCTGGGTTCCTGAACGCCTGGTGAGACCTGCGGCGGAGCCCTCGACAGTCCAAGATAAGGCTATCGGCGCTAGTGTATCTGACGACCATGGGCCTGACAGCCCAGGGAGCAGCACGGTACCTATGAGGAGTGCTGGAGGCATGACGCAGCCCTCCTCCAAGTCCTGACGCAATTTGGGTTGATGCAAGACTCCTTCTCTCCCACATTTCCCACTGCCGCCAATTAGACTTTTCATGAACTTATCAGAACCCTCTGCAGACAAACCTCAGTTAACCCCTTTGTCATCTGGTTGTTATGTAACCGTTTGGGCGCTTGCATGGACATTTCAGCTCTGTCTCGATGAATGGACTTATCAGAACTCTCTGCAGACAAACCTCAGTTAACCCCTTTGTCATCTGGTCATTATGTAACCGTTTGGGCACTTGCATGGACATTTCAGCTCTGTCTATATCTCTTGGTAGCCATTGTTGGGCTGGTGCAGTGCATGTGTCTTCTGCGGGCCATCCAGAAATAGCAGCAGCGAGGGATTGTACAAGCATTCGCAGCCATTGAGGCTGACACCTACCCCGGAGTGTGGCTCAGCATATTAGATTGGTAGTCAGTGACGGGTAAGATCGGGCTCAGTGCTATACCAACCTAAGACAGGAAGGTGGTCCTGATACCACTGATCCGATGACAGGTAAGGATAGCGACTGAAGACCGGCAACCTAAGGCAGGCACAATCTACAGCCATTTTATATAAACTAATAGGGGGAGATGTTGGGGTATTAGCCTGGCAGGCCCGGAGAGACCTTGCCTCAAGATGGCGCCTGGCAGACTGCCAGGAGCAGCTGCAGGTGGTAACATCCTAGGGCTGTGCCACGCCACGCCAGAGCTCATGGCCTGAGAATGTTCCCAGGTGAGAGCTGTATGCAGGCACTTCATGGCTCAAGCCCTGTTTGACTTTAGGAGTACTCCACTTCTCGCCCAGAGGAGGAACGGGTTATGGAGAACAACAAGAGTGGGGTGAGAGAGATGATTGCTGTTACGGTTACTGTTACTGTTACTATTACTGCTTGGGTAATGTCCTTGGTCCCAGAGAGAGATACAGAGAGAGAGAGAGAGAAGCAGGGGAGGAAAAGAAACGCAGTGTACAATAAAAGAAGCTTGAACCAGCAACTCGTGATTATCGTCTCCATTGGGTCCTCGAGGGTGAGGGTCCGGCGCAGGGGACGATAATCAGGACCAGGAAATGGTCGATTAAAACACTTATCTGGCCACCTACAGTGACTGTTTATATCTCCTCTTGGCCTGTAGCAACCTTAACCCTTTCTTAGCCTTTCTGTAACATATATGTATATACATATAAAATGGCATAGTGTTTGCATATAACCCATATACATTTTCCTATGTATTTTAAATAATCTCTAAATTAATATTTTACTTGATGTTGATGATCTCAAAAAATGTAGAAAAATGAATGTTTGACTAATTATTTTAATTACTGAGCAATAAAGTCTGTGTGTATGGGTCCCACAACCATGAATTCAACCCATCATAGGTCAGAAATACTCAGGGTGGAAATTTGCAGCTGCCACTGAATAAGCCTCTTTTTCTTGTGGCTCTCCCCTACACAATACAGTATGATAGCTATGCCCTGTTTTCCATAGGAGTTCCATCAGTGCCCAGGATCCATCTAACTGAAAGACTTATATATAATAAGATATATCATAATATACCTTATAATGATCGGCGTTAAGTGAAGATGTGTGTGTGTGTGTGTGTGTGTGTGTGTGTGTGTGTGTGTGTGTGTCCTTGAGCAAGGCATTTATGAATAGAGAAGTCCTTTCTGGAGCTACTTGGATTGTTAAAATTAATGTTTAATTTGTTAAAGCTATAATTTAATACATAATTTTCTTTAATAATGTGTTCATTTTATAATCTTCTTTCATTTATAAAACCTAGAAAATTTTATCTATTTTTAAGAGAGAACTGATTAATATTTCATTCTGTTAATTAAACTCACTTGAAAAATTTGAACTGTGTTCATAAATCTAATGCATTTTATTTTCTTCCAATGTACACCAATTGTGTGACTAATAGACCTTAAATAGGCTAATTTTTTATTTTATTTTTTGCAGTACTGGTGACTGAATGGAAAAAGCGTTAGGAATCTAATGAGATAACATGTAAATATGGTAAAGCCAAGTTATCATAGTTATGTTTGTGCATATACTTTCTCTTACCTTACAATCACAATCAAAAGTGCATTGTACATTAAAAAATTGGCACTGGGCATAGTGGCACATGCCTGTAATACCAGCACTTGGGAAGCTGAGACAGGAGGATTGGAGGCTTTAAGCCAGCCTCAGAAACTTCACAAGGTTCTCAACAACTGAGTGAAACCCTGTTTCCAAATAAAAAATAAAAAAGGGCTGGAGGTGTAGGTCAGAGGTAGAATGGTCCAGTGTTCAGTCTCCTGCACCACAAGAAAAAAAAAAAAAAAAGAATAAATGAATCTGATAGTCTATTATACAAAATTGTTAATATGCCAAATTTTCTTGTATGTTTCAAGTGCAAATAATATATAGTGTATAGCTATCAATTATTTTCAAATTTAATTCAAAATAGTAATAATTCAGGGATTGGTTTTCTTTACCATCCGTAAACTATTCTAAATCTCCTCAGACTCACTGAGGAAAAAATTATTTCATTCCAAGCAATCTGACATCGCCCTCTAGGGTGGCTAAGGTTGCATATAGACCTGAGATTTTTGTTGGGATAGATTATTTATAGCTGTAGACATCTAGGATGGATTTACTCATAAGTAGGAGACAAGTGTTACTAGAAGCCTCTTTCAATGTTCTTGTGCCAGGTAAGGGGGAAGGGTCACGCACCACCCAGTACCCCTGCCTTGGAGCATGTGCCACAAAATCTCAGCTGCTCTAAGCCTACAGTTCCTATCCATGTAGTTGATACATAAGACAACTGTTGACTTTGAGTTGAGAAATGAGCTCAGAATTTGTAAATAGGGTGAGAAATATTGTCACTCAAATGTGAGGTGAGTCATCTTGGAAGTAACTCTAGAGACAGATGGTTTGCAAGTGTCATGCTGAAAGCCCTAGGACACTAGGACCCTACAGATTTTCAATGGGGAAAGGCAGGTCCCCAAGAAAGCAGGCCTGGAATGCCGTGCTACATCTGTGTGTGCACTCAGCACACTGCACCAGGTAGTGGGGCAGGCTCTGTGGGGGAGAAGGGTCACCTCAGGGGCGTCTGTTGCCCTACCCAGGAGAGGGACTGCTGTTGGGTCTCAGGACCTCATACTCCTAGAGTGGAGAGAGGGCAGTTTACTCAGGGAACCTGATCAAATACTATTGATATGAAGGATTGAACCCAGGGACATTCTACCTCCAAGCTACACCCCCCCAGCCCTTTTTTATATTTTTACTTTGAAACAAGATCTTGCTGCGTTGCTGAGGGTCTCACTAAATTGATGAGTCTGGCCTTAAACTTGAAATCCTCCAGTCTCAGTCTCCTGAATACTGGGATTACTGCACCTGGCTAGGAAGTACTATTTAAAACACCTAATTCAGCAGGGCATGGTGGTGCATACTCGCAATCCCAGTACTTAGGAGGCTGAGGTAAGAGGATCACCAGTTTATGGCCAGCCTCAGCAACTTAGTGAGGCCCTTTGCAACTTAGACCCTGTTTCAAAATTAATAATAAAAAAAAAAAGAATAAAACAGGGCTGGGGTGTAGCTCAGAGGTAGAATGCCCCTGAGTTCCATCCCCAGTACCAAAAAATAAAAAATAAAAAAATAAAAATAAATATAAATAAAATTACCTAATTCCTTTGACTCTAAACCTGCCCTCACCAACCTACTTACAGGTGAAAGAGGAGCTGGGTTGCCACCCACCCGTCAGCTCCAGAGACAGCTGCTGAGCCTCTGTGCGAAGCGGGCCCCCTGCACAAAGGATTGTAGCCGCAGGGCACCAAATGGCTTGGTGCAAAGTCCTTTGTTCACCTGTTTGCCCAACTAAATTTTTTTCCTTCATCAGATTGGTATAAAAAAAGAAACTATGAACCGGGCGTGGTGGTGCACGCTTGTAATCCCAGCATTTGGGAGGCTGAGACCGGAGGATCGAGGCCAGCCTCAGCTACCTAGTGAGGCACTCCGCAACTTAGCGAGACCCGGTTTCAGAATAAAAAATAGGGCTGGGGGTATAGCTCGGAGGTAGAATGCCCCTGAGTTCAATCCCCAGTACCGCAAAAAAAAAACCTATGGCTTTCTTGGTCTAAAGTGGGCTTAAAGTGTACAGAATTTCATTGTTCTTACTGGGATCATATATCTGGAAGAAATCAACTGCCTGGGGTCACCAGGCAACAGCCAGGCCCCAGCCTTTATACTGAAGCCACACCAAGGATAACTGGGTCGCTCCCAATTATATCAGTCAAATTCAAGGCCTCTGAGCTCTTGCAGGAAGTATATATTAAGAATCAAATTTGGTAAATTCCCGATGAGCGTGTAGTGTCTTTCACTTTGACAGCACATTACTGACCTGGGCAAAGTTTCTTCTCTTTCCAACACTTCTGGGGCTGCAAGGATTAAGTTCAGTAAGTACAGTGTTGGTTTGTTAATAAGAAAGAAATTGGTTTGTTAATAAGAAAGGCAGAGACTTCTTGAGGCAATCAAAGTCCCATGTTGATTGTGCTTCTATTAGAGTAAGTCCAACCCACAACAGAATTAAAGGACAGGGGCTGAGTCTTGTGTCTGCATTCTTGACCCTAGCACAGTACCTGACGCACAGTAGGTACCCAGCGCAAGCTTGTTCATTTGGCACTTGTTCCAATCATCTGAATCTTGAAATGCCACAGTGATGTGCTAGGTTAAGGATTGGACAAAGAGAGAATATTCTTGGCTGAAATCTTAGCAAATATCTGTTGATAGTGAGGTGCTTGTGGGTTTATTTTCTTCTTTGTAATTCTGATATTTCTCCCAAACCACAGCTTTAAGCGTTGCAACAGAAGACTGCTTTATACAAATAGGGAACCTATCTCTCCATCTCATTTTTTTCTAAATTGTGGTATTTATTTTTACATTTTATGGGCACACAGACAGCCAACTACAATCATGGGCAACATAGCATTTCCATCAATGATGAACCATGAATGTGATGGTGGCCCCATAAAATTACATCCCCTAGTGATGTCGTGGCCATCTCAGTTTGTGTATGTATACTCTACGATCTTCCCACAATGATGAAATCTCCCACCAACACATTTCTCTGAATGTGTCTCTGTTGTTGACACATGTCTGTAGTTCTTTATTTTGTGTATGTGTGGTCCTGGGGATTGAACCCAGGGATGTTCTACCTCTGAGCTACAGCCACCACCTCTCCCCCAGCCCTTTTTATTTTTTTGTTTTGAAATAGGGTCTTACTATGTTGCTGAGAGTCTTGCTACATGGCTGAAGTGTTCTTTTTTTTTTTTTTTTTTCCGGTACTGGGGAGGAATGGAACCTGGGGGCATTCTACCTCCAAGCTACAGCCCCAGCCCTATTTTTTATTCTTTATTTTGAAACAGGGTCTCACTAAGTTGCAGAGGGCCTCACTAAGCAGATGAGGCTGGCCACAAACCCGGATCCCCCAGTTTCAGCCTCCCAAATGCTGGGATTACAAGCATGCGCCACCACGCCCGGCTTTGGCTGAAGTGTTCTTGAACCTGCGATTCTCCTGTCTCAGCCTCCCAAGTACTGGAATTACAGGCAGTGCTACTATGCCTGACTTTGGTAATTCTGTAAGGACGTTGTGAAAACCCCAGAATCCCTTCCCCTCTCTCCCTCCATTTCCCACCCTGCATAGGGCCTTGCTTTGTGTTCTTTTAGATGTTTCTTTTGGTATTTATCTCTAAATACCATGTTGCTTATGTTACTTGTTTTTGGTTTGTGCGTTTTTCTATTAATTCTCATGTCGGGTCCAAGATTTTAATCAGTCTCACTGTCACTCATATCCTACCCCTTCCAATATAGCTATGCTAAAATTTGGACAGATTCATGCTCAGCGTTACATTGTAATGACTATGTAAATAATTATGGTCCATTCTCTGTGCAACATTTTATTTTCTCTAGAGTTAATCATTGCTCTTTTATTGGCTTAGTTTCAAATGCCCTTATCACCTACATTGGCCTCCCTTTAAGCTGCCATTATTTATTGCTTTTCTTATCCTCCCTCTCTTGCAGAGTATAAGATGATGTATATCTTGCCATCCCATTGGGAACTAAATTTAAAAAAAAAAAAAAAAAAAGCCTAGCCAGGTGTGGTGGCGCATGCTTGTAGTCCCAGTACTTGGGAGGCTGAGACAAGAGGATGGCAGGTTCTCAGCTAGCCTCAGCAACTTAGTGAGACCCTCCACAACTTAGTGAAACCCTGTTTCAAAATAGGGCTGGGGGTATAGCTCAGAGGTAGAATGCCCCTGGGTTCCATCCCAAGTACCACAAAACAAAACAAAACTTGTTTCCTATTATAAGATGTTGGTAAACAAATAAGAGCCTGGTAAATGAGTGATATTATCAGATATTAAAATGATCTATTTATCCTTGCCTTTGCCAATACTTTGACCATAAATAACTAAAAAGAAGCACCTGCTGCATTGAAAATAAGGTCATATATTCTCTCAAATCCAGGCCTCTTCCAGATCCAAGATATTAAATCTCATAAGAAAAGCTCACAGCCAGGCGTGGTAGCACACACTTGTAATCCCAGTACTTGGGAGGCTGAGACTGAAGGATCCGGGTTCTCAGCCAGCCTCAGCTACTTAGTGAGGTCCTCTGCAACTTAGTGAGACCCTGTTTCAAATAAAGAATAAAAAATAGGGCTATGGGTGTAGTTCGAAGGTAGAATGCCCCTAGGTTCAGCCCCCAGTACCGCAAAAAAAAAAAAAAAAAAAAAAAAAGAAAGAAAGAAAAGAAAAGCTCACAGATTGGGATTTGGTCATAGGGTGTAAAGGGTGGAAGGGAAAGCCGGGCGTGGTGGCGCACGCTTGTAATCCCAGCATTTGGGAGGCTGAGACCAGAGGATCTGGTTTCACAGCCAGCCTCAGCTACCTAGTGAGGCACTCCGCAACTTAGTGAGACCCGGTTTCAAAATACAGAATAAAAAATAGGGCTGGGGGTATAGCTCGGAGGTAGAACGCCCCTGAGTTCAATCCCCAGTACCGCAAAAAAAAAAAAAAAAAGGATGGAAGGGAGTGTGTTCCAGGAAATCTCATAGAAGTGTAAGGATGCAGCTATTAGCTTTATGTCATTGAGGGTTAAGAAATTAGAGCTGTAAATTGATTGCATTGACCCTGAATGAACAAGCCTAGTTCCAGAGGGCCAAAGGATAGTAAGATTGCCCAACTGTTATGAGTAAGGGAACCTCTGAGGATTATAAACGCCACAGGAGAAGAATTCAAAGGTTCTGGTCAATTACTGCAGACACAGGTGCTGTAGAGATTAGAGCATATGTGTAGATCAGCTGGGAAAAAGGCAGGGAGAGGGCATGGGATGTACGGTGCCATAGACAGAGGTGTCAATGCCTGATGCTGTGGGATCAGCAGGATGACCCCTGAGCTGGCCCCAGCAGGAGGTGCTCATGCTTGAGAGGTCAGAAGTTGCAGAAAGAGAAGAATAATTGTATCATTTGTAAAAGAGTACTAAGGCAACTACTTGTGCCAAGTGTTGCTATGGCAGAAGGAAACTTTGAGACATCTTTGGTTATGACTGTATAACTGCCTATACCAGAGGCAAATTCCCTGCCGTCCTCTCCTGAATATTCTCAGGAAGAGGTTGCCTGGGTTAAAAAAAAAAAGTTAAAAGTAAACCCAGGCCACAATGGATGGTATGTGGACACTGAAGGCAAATGGATTCTCCCTGAGGACGTAGGCAAGCACGTGATTCAGCAACTTCATCGGTCTACACACCTTGGGGGAAAGAAGCTTCTCTCCTTACTCAAAACAGCTGGCTTACGGTTTTGGCACCAGTGACAGGTGATTCAGAAGACAATTAAGGACTGCCATGCCTGCCAGGTCATGCAACCAGGAAAGTGTCAACCCAACACAAAGGTACAAGGGAAAGAGGGTGGAGACCGGAAAGGTTTTGGGAAATAGATTATACGGAAGTAAAGCCAGGCAAGTATGGGTATAAACATTTACTAGTTATGGTAGATACCTTTTTAGGGTGGGTAAAAGCCTTCCCTACTAAAAGAAAAACTGCTATTATCATAGCAAAGAAGTTGTTAAAAAACAAAACAAAACAAAAAAGAAACTCCTAGATATGGAGTTCCAATTACTATAGGATCAGACAATGGACCCTCCTTTGTGAGTTATACAGGGACTTTCCCAAGCCCTTGGGACTAATTGAAAATTGCATTGCAAATATAACCCCCAGAGTTCTGGGCAAGTAAAAAAAAAAAAAATGAATGAATTAAACATTAAAGAAGACTTTAACTAAATTGGCAATAGAAACAGGCGGAGACTGGGTCACACTCCTTCCCTGTGCTTTGTACAGGGCCAAAAACATGCCCTACATGCTTAATTTAACCCCTTTTAAAATCATGTTTGGGAGCCGGGTGTGGTGGCGCACACTTGTAATCCCAGCATTCGGGAGGCTGAGACCGGAGGATCGGGGTTCGCCGCCAGCCTCAGCTACCTAGTGAGGCACTCCGCAACTTAGTGAGACTCGGTTTCAAAATAAAGAATAAAAAATAGGGCTGGGGGTATAACTCGGAGGTAGAATGCCCCTGAGTTCAATCCCTAGTACCGAAAAAAAAATAAAATAAAATCATGTTTGGCTCTCCACCTCCCATCCTGCTGCAGAAGCCAACTCTAAATTCCTTGCAGGGGCCCAAGGGATTGCTTAAAGCTGTGTGGTTTCTCCATGCTGTACAAAGAGGTACTTGGCCAGCTCTCAGTGCCCTGTATACGGAGAGCATAGGCCGCCAAACCCCTGTCCACGACGTTAAACCCAGAGATTGGGTCTGGGTCAAGCAGCAGCACCATAAGACATTAGAGACTAGATTAAAAAGGGCCTTAATGTGGTTGTTCTTGTTACCCCAACTGCCCTAAAGGTGGACAGCATAGGACCTTGGATACATCATTCCCAGATCCGGAAGGTCAGCAAAAAGGACATCCAGAAAGCCCAAAGGAGTGGACAGTGACAGCCAATCCTGACAACCCCTAGAAACTCACGCTGATGACTCAGAATTTGTGACAGGTCATGGATGACAGCTACGCGGCAGCCATTCATCATGGGTCACCGCACACCATAGGACCTTGGATACATCATTCCCAGATCCGGAAGGCCAGCAAAAAGGACATCCAGAAAGCCCAAAAGGAGTGGACGGTGACAGCCAATCCTGACAACCCCTAGAAACTCATGCTGATGACTCAGAAGTCGCGATGGGTCATGGATGACAGCTATCCAAAATTAAAATAAAAGATACCAAATACTATATACTTGAAAACTATTAAGAAATTAGATTTTAAGTTTTTTCACTATGAAAAAGTGTTAAGTTTGTGAGGTATTGCATATGTTAATAAGCTCAATTTAGACATTTTATGATGTAAAATATTTTAAAATATCATGCTACACAATATATATAAGAATTTCCAGGAAGAATTTTAGGAGATCCAAATAATTTTCTGTCTACAAGAATCAAACTTAAAATAATAAGACTTAAACAAGAATAAGAGTTCTATGATGTCAGTATAATAAAGAAAATC
>PVLC010012334.1:11244-25427 GCA_004027655.1 Graphiurus murinus
CATTCGGGAGGCTGAGACCGGAGGATCCGGGTTCGCGGCCAGCCTCAGCTACCTAGTGAGGCACTCCGCAACTTAGTGAGACTCGGTTTCAAAATAAAGAATAAAAAATAGGGCTGGGGGTATAGCTCGGAGGTAGAATGCCTCTGAGTTCAATCCCCAGTACCGCAAAAAAAAAAAAAAAAAAAAAAAAAAAGAAAATCAAGTGTTATCATTATAGTATCAAATTTCAGAGTAAAAATCATTAAAGAGAAAAACAGTCTCACTTGATAATGGCAAAACTAACAACAAAAAGTTAATGATCCTAAACAACAAGATATAAAATATAATTTGCACGGGGAGAGGAATAAGGAGAAAGCAGGGATAGGCAGAAATATAATACAAATTACAGATTTTAATGTCTGACTGCCAAAACATGGTGCTTAGTAAACAAAATTTAGCGAAGAATCGTTTTTGCTTTATGTTCACAACTTATATATTACACTAATATAATAAGTAATAAGTAGTATAAAGAAAATCCGTTTCTTTTCAAGAATATATGAATAAGCCTTAAACTGATCATATACTAGGACACCACAAAGATGCACTCAAAAAAAATTTTTTTAAAGGCAGTATACTTTACTTGCCATGGTACCTTAAAACGAACAGAGCAAGCCAAGTGTGGTGGCGCACGCTTGTAATCCCAGCATTTAGGAGGCTGAGACCAGAGGATCCGGGTTTGCGGCCAGCCTCAACTACTTAGTGAGGCCCTCTGCAACTTAGTGAGACCCTGTTTCAAAATAAAGAATAAAAAAATAGGGCTGGGGGTGTAGCTCAGAGGTAGAATCCCTCCAGGTTCCATCCCCAGTACCAAAATACCCAACCACAGAAAGAACTAAAATATTACAACTATTATCTATATTATCTAGTCAGGAATTAAATCTAAAGCAAAATAATAACTTAGCTGCCAAGAAAACTAAATACCACAGTATATGTAACTATGAAGTTTGGCCCAAATAGTACACACAGTAAGGTTAATCAAACCAAATGGTGCTGCTGCTTTGGAAAATCAATTGATGGTCTCCCAAAAAATTAAACATAGAGTTACAATTCTACCCTGAGGAATTGAATACATGTTTACACTGAAACTTATTCACTACTGAAAACAGCTAAAAAGTAGAAGTAACCTAAACATCCATCAACCGGTGAATGGGTAAACAAAAATGTGGTATATCTATGTAATATATATAATTCAGCCATAAAAAGGACTGGAGAAATAATACATGCTACAACCTAGATCAACCTTGAAAATATGCTAAACTAAAGAAGCCGGGCACAAAAATCCAGAATAGGCAAATCTACAGTGATGGAAACTAGACTAGTTGTTGTCTATGGCTGAGGAGGAGAAATGGGGAGTGACTGCTAATGGGTAGAGTTCCTTTAGGTGGGGAGGGGGTACTGGGAATTGAACCCTTGGTTTTCTAACTCTGAGCTATATCCCCAGGTCTTTTAACAGGGTCTCACTAAATTGCCAAGGCTGGTCTCAAACCTTTGATCATCATGTTTCAACCTCCCAACTACTGGGATTACAGGCATGTGGGTCACCGTGTCTGGCCAGAGTTCCTTTTAGAGGAGATAAAATATTCTGTAACTAGATAATGGTGATCATTGTACAACTTTATATATATGCTAAAACCACTAAACAGTCTACTTTGTGGTGCTGGGATTGGAACCCAAGAGCATTCACCTCTGAGCTATACCCCCAGCCTTATTTGTTTTTGTTTTGTTTTGTTGTGTTTTTTTGTTGTTGTTGTTTTTTTATCTAAAACTACCTTTATTTGTGATTGGCTCGACATAAGATGCCATCAATCTTTATTTTTTATTTGGAAACAGGGTCTCACTAAGTTAATGCAACCCTCACTGAGTTGCTGAGGCTGACTTCAAACCTGTGATCCTCCCATCTCAGCCTCCCAAGTACTGAGATTACAAACATGTGCCACCACACCCAGCTGAACGGTCCACTTTGAAGGGTGAATTATATGGTATGTAAAATGAATCCCAATTTTAAAAAAGTAAACAAAAAGTATCACCAAATAGCTACTTTAGAAATAAAAACAGCCAGACATTATGGCACACACCTATGATCCCAGTACCTGGGGGACTGAGATAGGAAGATCACAGGTTTGCGGCCAGCCTCAGCAACTTAGAGAGGTCCTCCACAATTTAGTGAGACCCTGTTTCAAAATAAAATATGAAGGCCAGGTGTGGTGGCGCACGCTTGTAATCCCAGCATTTGGGAGGCTAAGACCGGAGGATCCGGGTTCTTGGCCAGCCTCAGCTACCTAGTGAGGCACTCCGCAATCTAGCGAGACTTGGCTTCAAAATAAAGAATAAAAAATTGGGCTGGGGGTATAGCTCGGAGGTAGAACGCCCCTGAGTTCCATCCCCAGTACCAAAAAACAACAACAACAACAAAATAAAATATGAAGTAGAACTGAGAGTATAGCTAAGAGGTAGAACACTTCTGGGTTCAATCCCCAGTACTACAAGAAAGAAAGAGAGAGAGGGAGGGAGGGAGAAAGGAAGGGGGGACAGAGGAAGGAAGAAAGGAAAGAAGGTAATGGAAAAATCTATGTCTATATCACCAGAGAATCCAAAACTTGCAAGGGAACATGGCAGAATTTTCAAGTATGTACTATACGGATTAATGTAATGATCAATTAGATAAAAATAAACTACCTAACCTAATCAATCCTTGGCAGCTACAAAGGTAGAGAGTAGATTGGGTTACAAAACAGAGGTCTAAAGTATCATTGTAGAGTTTACTTCTGATTGTAATGTCTCTCTTGTAGCATTTAACATAACAGTGTGATATGACAGTGTGAAGATGTCAGAGACCCCGGCTCATCACTCCTTGTTGTTTTATTGTCTCTTGGTGTTGCCCTTGTACACGTGTTCCCATATGGCTCATCAGCAAATGTTCATTGCAACCAACAGAAAGAAATCCCTTCTTTCAGGGATGAGAGTTAGAAGTTGCAGTTATTTTTGGTAGCAGATCATTTGTCAGAACCTACACATAAGCCACACCTTGATTGAAGAGAGCCAGAGAAATTCTCTCTCTAGCTGAACAGTGACATGCACTGAAAAGTCTTTTCACTATAGAAAAAGGAGAACATGAGTCAGATGCAATGGCACTCACCTGTTATCCCAGTACTTGGGAGGCTGAGACAGGAGGATCGCAGGTTCAAGGGCAGCGCACAGTAACTTAATAAGACTGTATTTCAAAATAAAACATCAAAAGGGCTGGGGGTAGCCGGGTGGTGGTGCACGCTTGTAATCTCCGCATTTGGGAGGCTGAGACCCAAGGATCCGGGTTCGAGGCCAGCCTCAGCTACCCTAGTGAGGCACTCTGCATCGTAGTGAGACCCTGTTTCAATAAAAAATAGGGCTGGAGCTGGGTGTGCTGGTGCACGCTTGTAATCCCAGCATTTGAGTGGCTGAGACTGGAGAATCTGGGTTCGTGGCCAGCCTCAGCTACCTAGTGAGACACTCCACAACTTAGTGAGACCCTGTTTCAAAATAAAGAATAAAAAATAGGACTGGGGGGTATAGCTCGGAGAATGTCCCTGAGTTCAATCCTCGGTACCGCAAAAAAAAAAAAAAAAAAAAAGGCTGGGGGTATAGATCAGTGGGAGAATTCACCTGGTTTCAACTCCCAGTACTCCCCCCTCAAAAAGAGAGAACATGGATATTAATTGCTACCCCCTGTACACAGAGATTGGTTCAGGGATGGGCTGTGGTCAACTCAGGCCTATGAGAGTCAATCCTGGGGTTTGTGCTGGAACTATTAGGAAGGAAACTTGCCCTGCCAGTAGAATGTAAGCCTAACCACTGGCCACCCTGACATCTCAAGGAAAGCTTGGCTAAGAATGACGTCGACAGAGAGGTGGAGCCATGGGACGAGAAGGCACAGTGCCCTAATGACATGGTCAAGGTCCTGAATCTGAGCATTTTTTTCCTCACATGTTTTGTCTTTGAAGTTGGGCATGGTAGTGCCTATCTGTAATCCCAGTACTTGGGAGGCAGAGATAGGAGGCTCATAGGTTCAAGGACAACCTCAGCAACATAGCAAGACTCTCAGCAATCTAGTGAGATCCTATTTTAAAACAAAAAATAAGCCAAGCATGATGGCACATGCTTGTAATTTGGGAGGCTGAGACAGGAGGATCGAAGGTTCCAAGCCAGCCTCAGCTACTTAGTGAGGCCCTCCACACCTTAGTGAGACCCCGTTTCAAAAGTAAAGAATAAAAAATAGGGCTGGGGGTGTAGCTTGAAGGTAGAATACCTCTGGGTTCAATCCCCAGTACCTCAAAAGTAAGTAAATAAATAAATAAGCAAGCAAGCTAGGCATGGTGGCACACGCCTGTAATCCTAGTAATTGGAAGGCTGAGATAGGAGTATCACAGGTTCAAAAACAGCTACAGCAACGTGGGAGGCCCTGTTTCCAAATAAAAAAATAAAATAGGGCTGGGAGTATAGCTCAGAGGCAGAATGCCCCTGGGTTCAATCCCCAGTACCACCAAAAACAAAACAAAAAAAAGGCTGGAGGTTTAACTCAGAGGTAAAATGCCTCTGGGTTCAATCCTCAGTACTGCCCCCCCCCCCAAAAAAAGTTTTGTCTCTGAATGCAATGCTGTGTACCAAGATGTTGACCCTTTAGAGTTTCTTTCAAGATTCTCCCTGGCTGTACTGGAATGCTGCTGGACAGCTGGGAATGCAAAGCTCTGATTTGCTACCTAGAGTTACACCGTGTGAAATTCAGCAAACAAAAAACTTGTTCTGTGCGATACTAGGCAGAATTTTCAAAATCTCTCCTCGACAGATGTTTATCATGTTATCCTCCCCTTGGACTGTGTAACGCCTAGGAGGACGCCAGCCACGACTGCTGTCTTCAGCCCCACCTCCCTGGGCAAGGCTGCATCGACTGCTGAGCTATGTGCACATGCTCTGTGGTCTGTGTCTGTGCTGCCCTCCCAGTGCTCCTGCACACCCCCCCAATTATACTAGCCAGTTCATTCTATTTATGCCTAAGCCTCTTTGTATTGGGCTTCTGTCACTGACCACCAAAAGACTAATGCTGATGAATGCTCCAGGTAAGCCTTGATCAAGGAAGAGGAGACTCTGCACTGATTCTCAGTGTTCTGGTTTCAAAATATTTTCCTAACATGGAAGAACTTTAAAAGCTCAGCATGTGTATTTTTTATTTTGAGAACATATGGATGAATATAAAATTATTTTTTTAAGTTTAGGAAAATGATCCAAGCATGGTGGCACATGTTTGTAATCCTGGTATGGGGAGGCTGAGACAAGAGGATCACAGATTCTAGAACAGCCTCAGCAACTTAGCAAGGCCCTCCACAACTTATTGAGACTCTGTTTCCAAATATAAAATGGGGCTAGAGGTGTAGCTCAGAGGCAGAATGCCTTTGAGTTCAATCCCTAATACACTCCCCCACACACACAAAAAAAAAGTTTAGGAAAATGCACATCAAACTAGTAACTGCAGGTTACTTTGGGAGAGAGTAAGCAAAGAAGGAGTGCCGCCTTCAGGCTTATCCGTAATGTTCCTATTGTAAATATAATCTTAAAATGTTGTTTTTTGCCGGACATGGTGGCACATACTTGTAATCCCAGTGCTTTGGAGACGGAGACCAGAGGATCGGATTCACCGCCAGCCTCAGCTACTTAGTGAGTCCCTCCACAACTTAGTGAGACCCTGTTTCAAAATAAAGAATAAAAAATAGGGCTGGGGGTGTAGCTTAGAGGTAAAATATCCCTGGGTTCAATCCCCAGTACCACAAAAAAAAAGTTGTATCTTGAATTTGTAATAAAATAATACTTATAAAAAGCAAGGTTGGAAGCTGAGTGTGGTGGCACACACTTGTAATCCCAGCATTTGGGAGGCTGAGACCGGATGATCCGGGTTCTCAGCCAGCCTCAGCTACCTAGTGAGGCACTCCACAACTTAGTGAGACCCTGTTTCAAAAATAAAGAATAAAAAATAGGAGCCGGGCGTGGTGGCGCACGCTTGTAATCCCAGCATTTGGGAGGCTGAGACCGGAGGATCCGGGTTCGCGGCCAGCCTCAGCTATCTAGTGAGGCACTCTGCAACTTAGTGAGACCCGGTTTCAAAATAAAGTAAAAAGTAGGGCTGGGGATATAGCTCGGAGGTAGAATGCCCCTGAGTTCAATCCCCAGTACCGCAAAAAAAAAAAAAATAGGGCTGGGGGTATAGTTTGAAGGTAGAATGCCCCTGCGTTCAATCCCCAGTACCACAAAAAAAAAAAAAAAAAAGCAAGGTTGGCTTTTCTTCTTCTCTACCAGCCATTCCTGAATAATTCAGGTGTGTGTGTGTGTGTGTGTGTGTGTGTGTGTGTGTGTGTGTTTATGTCTGTCTGGGTGTCTCTGTGTGTGCGTATGTGTGTGTGTCTGTCTGTCTGTCTGTCTGTCTGTGTCTGTATTTTACCATGCATTAAACCCAGGGGTATTCTACTATGAGTTACATCCTTGGCCCTTTTTTATGTTTTATTTGAAACAGGGTCTCCTTAAGATGCTGAGGCTGGCCTCAAACTGCAATCCTCCTGTCTCAGCCTCCCAAATACCGGGATTATAGACATAAGCCAACATGCATGGCTTGAGACATCTTTTTAATCTTCTGCTTTGTGAACCAGAATGTCTATGACTATCGTTCTATGGTCTGGCCGCCACTCTGTGCTGGAACACATGACTTGTTTATTTAATTACACAGGTCCACAGAGGGGTAGGATTGTGCTTAGGCTCCTTGTCCACACCTGCTTTCAATTATGTGATGAGATTTGGGATTTGGGAGCTGATGGGATTTAGATTTGGGGTTTTTTTGTTTTTTGTTTTTTGGTTTGTTTTTTTTTTTCTGTGTTCTAAGCTGGAACTATAATAAGATGCTGCTTTGAAGATGTAGGGCTGGTGTAAATGGATTTGTTGTGGGAAACAATAGTGATGGAAAATGAATCAGGGTTTGCATCAGGTGAGGGTGGGCCTCCACACAGACAGCAGGGAGAGTTTCGTGGGGTGATAGAACTGTTCTGTACCCTGATTATAGTGGTGTTTACAAAATCTATTCACATCCTGCCGGGTGTGGTGGTGCACGCTTGTAATCCCAGCACTTGGGAGGCTGAGACAGGAGGATCTGGGTTCGAGGCCAGCCTCAGCTACCTAGTGAGGCACTCCGCAACTTAGTGAGACCCTATTTCAAAATAAAGAATAAAAAATAGGACTAGGGGTGTAGCTCAGAGGTAGAATGCCCCTGAGTTCAATCCCTAGTACCGAAAAAAAAAAAAAAAAAGATCTATTCATGACCTTCGAGGCAAAGAATCATACGTCAATAGAAAAATTAATTTTTTTTTTTTTGGCGGTACTGGGGATTGAACTCAGGGGCATTCTACCTTCGAGCTATACCCCCAGCCCTACTTTTTATTCTTTATTTTGAAACCGAGTCTCACTAAGTTGCGGAGTGCCTCACTAGGTAGCTGAGGCTGGCGGCGAACCCGCATCCTCCGGTCTCAGCCTCCCGAATGCTGGGATTACAAGCGTGCGCCACCACGCCCGGCTCCAGAAAAATTAATTTTAATATTTAAAAATATATGTGTTATTGGGGATTGAACCCAGGGGCATTCCACTTCTGAGTTACACTCCCAGCCCTTTTTATTTTTTATTTTTGACAAGGTTTCTCTGTTATTGCACTGGCCTAGAACCTATAATCCTCCTGTCTCAGCCTCCCAAGTATTGAGATCACAGGCTTGCCCCACCGCACCCCAACTACTACTTGGTAATTTAAACAATTTTTTTTTCTTGCAGTACTGGGGGTTGAACTCAGGGGCATTTTACCTCTGAGCTACACCCCCAGTCCTATTTTTTATTCTTTATTTTAAAACAGGGTCTCACTAAGTTGCAAAGAACCTCACTAAGTAGCTGAGGCTGCCCACGAACCCGGATCCTCCTGTCTCAGCTTCCCAAGTGCTGGGATTACAAGCGTGCGCAACCATGCCCGGCTAAATAAACTTTTTTTTTTTTTTTTTTTTTTTTTTTTTTTTTTTTTTTTTTTTTTTTTTTTTTGCGGTACTGGGGATTGAACTCAGGGGCATTCTACCTCCGAGCTATACCCCCAGCCCTATTGTTTTTTATTCTTTATTTTGAAACCGAGTCTCACTAAGTTGCAGAGTGCCTCACTAGGTAGCTGAGGCTGGCCGCGAACTCGGATCCTCCGGTCTCAGCCTCCCGAATGCTGGGATTACAAGCATGCGCCACCACGCTCGGCTCTAAATAAACTTTTAAAGAAGGAAATGAAAGAATCAAGAACTCCATTAAGTTCTTGAAAATGCTATTATTTATGAATAATGAATATTGGAATCTTGTCTAGAGAAGGAACATGAGAAATGAGTCCTAGCCCCTTAATGCTGTGCCTGCTTAGCAGTAAGGTTCTGCTCATTTAATCCTGGGTTCTCCAAGGGTTAACCTTAATCTGTTCTTTTCATTCTCAGGGGTTTAGTAACTCAGAGCACAGTTACTAGGGATTGAACTCAGGGGCATTCTACCTCGGAGCTACACCCCCAGCCCTTTTTACTTATTTTTTATTTTGAAACAGGGTTTCACTAGGTTGCTGAGAGTCTCACTAAGTTGTTGAGGCTGGCTTCAAAGCTGCAAATCTCCTGTCTTAGCCTCCCAAGTACTGGGATTACAGGCACGCACCACCATGTCCGGCTCTACTCTGCTTCATATAAGATCTCTTTGCTTCTCCTCTACCACATGCAATCCAACCTCCTAATTCCCCAGCTTGGAAAGCTGGCCTGAAAGAAGTTTGCATGAAAGCTTGCTGAGTTTACATGAGATTTGCTTTCTCTTCTGAAATGATGATGAAAATCTGCCCCCTTCTTCCTACATCCCTCTTCCTAGCATGGCCTACACAGTTCCAGGACCTCCGTGCAGCCTGGAGTTACAAGGGAGAAGGAAGACATAGAAAAACACTGGGGTGCAGGATAAAAGGAGGAGGTCAAGAATGTGGGGGAATGAAAGAATGCTAATGTCTGTCCTCCTGGCTGCAGCTTATGCCTTTGCTCTCCTGTGGCCATATAGTCAAAACCCCTGATAAGGGCAATTTGGGCTAACTGTACTGTCAAGATCTCTAACATGAGCTGAGTGTGGTGACGCATGCTTGTAAACCCAGTACTTGGGAGGCTGAGATAAGAGGATTGTAGGTTCACAACCAGCCTCAGCTACTTAGTGAGGCCCTCTGCAACTCAGTGAGACCCTGTTTCAAAATAAAGAATAAAATAGGGCTGGGGTGAAGCTCAGAGGTAGAATACCCCATACACACACACAAAAAAAGATCTCCAATGAGGTATGTGAAATCGTGAATTAATCTTTTTTCTAGGTGTGTGTGGTATTGGGATTGAACCCAGGAGCATTCTACCTCCATGCTACACTCTCAGCCCTTTTTTATTTTTTGTTTTGAAACAACGTCTTGCTAGGTTGCTGAGAGTCTCACTTTTTTGTTGAGGCTGTCCTCAAACCTGCAATCTTCATATCTCAGCCCCCAAGTACTGGGATTACAGGTGCATGTCACCATGCCCAGCTTTATTTTTCATTAATATAACAAAATACCTGAAGCTGGGTAACTTCCTGGAGAAAAGAGGTTTACTTAGCTCACTGTGTGTGTGTGTGTGTGTGTGTGTGTGTGTGTGTGTGTGTGTGTGTTACTAAGGATTGAGCCCAGGGACATTCTACCTTTGAGCTATACCTCCAGCCCAATTTTTTATTTTTTAATTGGAAACAGGGTCTTGCTAGGTTGCTGAGAGTTTTACTGTGAGAATATAATTAGATCTTTCCTATCAAAAGAATAGCTTGACTTAGGCTCCATTTTGTAAAACTGCCATTGTGTAACCTTGTATTTTTGTAAAGATAGCATTTCCTGGAAATTGTGAGTGCCAACCCCCTCCCCGCCCCCCACTCCCGCATCCCCTTCAGCCAATGACATAAAGATTGTGAGGCTATGTTCCCACCAATAGGAGCACAGCACTGAAGCCTCGAGCTAGAAAGCTGGAAGTTTCTGCCATGCTGTTCCTGCATACCTGACTTACTGGTGGCAGGATCCCTTTTTGCAAAAAGTGAAATTCTCCTTGCCGAGCTGCTTTCAAATATGTCTTTTCTTATGATGCAACAGAAATTTATTTCTGAGCCGGGCATGGTGGCGCACGCTTGTAATCCCAGCATGTGGGAGGCTGAGACAGGAGGATCTGGGTTTGCGGCCAGCCTCAGCTACCTAGTGAGGCACTCCACAACTTAGTGAGACCCTTTTTCAAAATAAAGAATAAAAAATAGGGCTGGGGATATAGTTCGTAGGTAGAATGCCACTGAGTTCAATCCCCAGTACCTCAAAAAAAAAAAAAAAAAAAAAGAAAGAAAGAAATTTATTTCTGACCTCACTAAATTGCTGAGACTGTGGCCTCCTGTTTCAGCCTCCCAAGTACTGGGATTACAGGTGTGCGTCACCATGCCCGGCTCAGGCCTCACCTCTTAACATTGCTACACCGAGGACCAGGACCCCAACGCATGAACCCTTGGGGGGCAAACTCAAACCAAGCCATAGCAAGTGCTGACTGAAGAAGCGGGCCTCCTGCTGTCCGGGGGGCCTCTGAAAGATGCTGCTCCTTCTCTGGCCCCATCTGGCTTCCACATCTCATCTCCCTGAATCAGCTCTAACTCTGGACTCCACCCTCTCGCCACACCCTTCTAAAAACCCCTTACCAGCTCTTGTTTATGAATGCAGGCCTGTTTATCAACCTCTGAAGGCAGGTCTTCCCTCGCCGGTCCCGCCTCATGCCTGACCTATTCTCCCTTTCAGTCCCTCTTCTTATCGTACCCTGACTTCTCAAGGCGTCTCAACCCTGTGTGATTCCTTTCATGCCATCGCTGGCCCTCTCTGCCATCAGCAGCCATGCTCTTATGCACACACTCGGCCTTATCAACCCTGCTCTAGGGGTGCTCCCGATCCTCACTACCAGAGTCCTCCCTGTCCCTGGAGTGTACCTGATCTCTCCTCACCCCTGGGATTCTCTCACCCTTTGGCCACCAAACCCTGTCAACCCCTCATGTACCTCGCTGCTGGCCTCGTTCTGACACCAGAGCCCTTTCAGACACTAAATCCAAAATTCTTTGTGTGTAGGGGGCATTGGGGATGAATCTGGGGGCATGGTACCTCTGAGCTTCACCCCCAGCCCTTCTTATTTTTTATTTTGAAACAGGGTCTCACCACCATTGCCCAGACTGGCCTCACACCTGCGATCTTCCTGTCTCAGCCTCCCAAACTCTAGGATTATAGGTGTGTGCCACCCCACCTGCCTCCCGTTGATCTATTTGCCCCCGTTGGTCCTCTATTCTCTACCACTGTCTCATTCCACTTTAACAGATTCAGTCTGACCTGATTCAAATCCAACTCAACACTGTTCCAGAGGGCTCATCTCCAGACAATAAGTAATAATAACTTTTGTCCCGTTTCAGCCTTCTTCTGTTGGCAGGCATCAGACAACAACTTGTTCCTCCTCACCTTTTCGCATTGTGATTTCCAGCAACATCTTCCTTCTCTGAATTACCCACTCCTTCTCTGAGGAGACACTACAAACCAGGCATGTGGAGGCTGGTAACCTTGGTTTCCTCGGCCCTGATGTTGAAGAGCTTCTGCTAAATAACCCACAAAGAGGGGATTTTCAGACCTGGGAGAAGAAAGAAAAAAAGGAGGGATCCTTTCTAAACAACAGGCAGGTTTACCAGCTGAATTCTTGTGGGGATTCCCCAGAGCAGGATTCCTCAGCCTTGACACTGTTGACACATAGGACTGTGTGCATCGTCTACCCATTAGATGCCAATAGCGCCCTCTTCAGGTGTGATGACCAATTATATCTCCAGACATTGTTGAATGGCTCTGGGAGGACAAAATTCCTGGACATTGAAAAGCACTGTTTTAGGGTTACTTGATGCCAGGCAGAACATTAAAGCCCCATCCCTTCTGGAGAAGCTACAGCAAACCAGAGCAGCAACCCAGTTCTCAGCAGTGCCCTGATCCCAAGAGGTTGGTAGGAAACATTTGCAGTAGAAATAAAGCCAGCTCTACGGGAACCTCTTCTCCCCACAACTAGTCCCTGGTGGCTACTGTCTGATATCCAGCAGCTGTTATCCAAAGAGTCTCTCTCATGACTGTCCCTGTTCAAATGCAGGCTAAAGGACGCCATTGCTTCCCCAGCTCCTGCACTGCCACAACCTGAGGCCCAGCCTCTATCTTGACCGCAAATCCTGCCCTGATCAAGCCCATGGGTTAGTGCCACTCCAGCTCCAGGCCCACCTTGAATCCTCTCTCCCACTCCCCCTGGGGGCCGATGGCAGGTCCTTCCCCCAAATCACAATGAAGTAGAGTCTCCCACCCAAACTGAAAGACAGCACCTGGAATGTCAGTGCTGCAGAAGCAGCTGACCTGTGGAGCGCTTCACCCTCTGCGGTCCTTGGACCACATCTTTATTTTTTACACTGGAATATTATGGAAAATACTAGTGTCTCCTTTGACAATCAGCCTCAATTTTCATCCATTTTCTTTTTAAACCCCTGTTATTGTATCTTTATTTATTTATTTATTTATTTATTTATTAATAGTACTGGGGATTGAACTCAGGGGCATTCTACTTCCGAGCTACACCCCCCAGCCCTATTTTTTATTCTTTATTTTGAAACAGGGTCTCACTAAGTTGCAGAGTGCCTCACTAGGTAGCTGAGGCTGGCCACGAACCCAGATCTTCCGGTCTCAGCCTCCCGAATGTTGGGATTACAAGCGTGCGCCACCACACCCAGCTCGTATGTATATTAATAGATATTATTCCACACCTTTTTGAAGTAAGCTTACATTCATGTATATGCTTCCAAAGAAAATGTGATATACATTTTATATGATCTTCCCTCCTTCTCTAGGATTTGTTACAGAAGGAAAGACCAAGAACTGTATTTTAAGTTTCTCTCCGCCATTAGCTCCTAGTACATTCGTTCTGTTAGAATGAATGTATTATATGAGACAGAAAAGTCCCATGTCTGCAAACGAGCAATCATTGCAACAAAGACATTATTTTCTCTTTGAAATACCTAAGAACAAGCCTGCATGCAGTAGTAAAGGAACTTTCCAAGGTTAGAAAAACCATAGTTTTATCATCGCAGTGCTTGGCTCATAGTAGTTATTCAATAAAATGTTGCTGTCATTCTGTTTCTTAAGCTACATTCCCAGAAGTGTAATTATTTGGCCAATGGGTTTCTATTTCTGCCAAATTCTAAGAAGTAATGAGATTGTGTTTATTCTGCCCCAAGGACTCTGAGAGATGTGAAATCTCTATATTTATTATGTACCTCATTTATTTTGATTCATTATTTGGCAGTGAATTCATGTATAGAAGAAATCCCCAACTCAGAAGGATGCTGACTTATGATCCTTTATTCACAATGGCTTCATTTGTTGGATACCCCATTTTAGAATCCCTTCACCTCTAATTGTCCAGGTGACTAGGCCCAGACCAGGGAAATCAATGACAGTAAGAAATCATGATACTTTAACTTGTAAAGTAGAACCATTCTGATAGAATGAAGGTATTACATGAGGTAGAAAACTCCCCTATCTCCAAACATAGCAATTATTCCAGCAGAGTTAGTACTTTCTCTTTGAAATACCAAGAATAGGCCTGCAGGAAGCATTGAAGGAGGTTTTCAAGGTTAGAAAAGCATGGCTTTGTCACTGCAGGAACAGGAAGGAGGCAAGGCACCAGAACTCAGGGTCTCCACTTAGGGAACTTTGGGATTTGGGGTCAGGAGACCTGGATCCAGTCTCTGCCCTGCCCTTAGCTGGGGATTCTCAGGACAGTCACTGAGCTGCTCTTGGTTTTTGTTTTCATGTAAGGGATAATGTGAAAGGAGCCGGGCGTGGTGGTGCACCCTTGTAATCCCAGCATTCGGGAGGCTGAGACCGGAGGATCCGGGTTCGCAGCCAACCTCAGCTCCCTAGTGAGGCACTCCGCAACTTAGTGAGACCCTGTTTCAAAATAAAGAATAAAAAATAGGGCTGGGGAGCCGGGCGTGGTGGCGCACGC
>PVLC010012334.1:34400-44843 GCA_004027655.1 Graphiurus murinus
TTTTTTTTTTTTTTTTTTTTTTTTTTTTTTTTTTTTTTTGCAGTACTGGGGATTGAACCCAGGGGCATTCTACCTCTGAGCTACACCCCCAACCCTATTTTTTATTCTTTATTTGAAACAGGGTCTCACTAAGCTGCAGAGGGCCTCACTGAGACTGAGGACCGGATCCTCCTGTCTCAGCCTCCCAAGTACTAGGATTATAAGCGTGCACCACCACGTTCTTCCTCTTTGCTAAAACCTGCTGAGCCCTTAAATTCTCCGCTGGAATGTGTCAAAAGCCTGGGAGAGGCCAGGCAGGTGTTTGGTGTTGCTTGCCTTGATTCTAGTACTTGGGAGTCTGAGATTAGCGAACCGCAGATTCACAGCCTGCCTCAGCAACTTAGTGAGACCCTTTTTTTTTTTTTTTTTTTTTTTTTGTGGAACTGGGGATTGAACCAGAGGCATTCTACATCTGAGCTACAACCCCAGCCCTATTTGTTATTCTTTATTTTGAAGCAGGGTCTCACTAAGTTGCAGAGGGCCTCACTAAGTAGCTGAGGCTGGCCATGAACCCGGATCCTCCAGTCTCAGCCTCCCAAGTACTGGAATCACAAGGGTGTGCCACCAGGCTCAGCTCAATGAGACCCTATTTTTTAAAGGGGCTAACGGTATAGATTGGAAGTAAAGCACCTCTGGATTCAATTCCCAATACCCCACCCCCACCCCCCAAAAAAGACCTTAGCTATCTCTAACAGAAATCTAGATTCCCTGACTAAAGATCAAAGTGCTGCATGAACTCTTAACCCTGATGTTTTCAGAAATGACCTTATTACACTTTGAGGACCTGAATTTCAACTTGCAAGGGAACAGCTGGTGCTGGCAGGTTCCTGGGCTCATCTCATCCCCAGAACCTGGCCCTCTACCAGACAGGCCATTCCTCTGACACCCCCACCAGGATGCTAGCCCAGAATCCCCTGTGAGGCCCTTTCACATTTAATCTGGTATCTTTCTGTCACCATAGTGAAACATCTAAGATAATTAACTTACAAAGAGAAATGATTTGTCCTGGATTACAGTGTTGGAGGTTCCAGTCCAAGATGAGCAAACTCAGTGCTTTGGGCGTCTGGTGAAAGGCCACAAAACAGCAAAACTGCTTACATCCCAAGCCATAGGGCACAAACTGACTGAGGTGGGGGCCAGGTTCCCACGATCTTCATGGAGAACACACCCCCATGACAAAGGACCTCCCACGAGGCCCCTAGCACCACCCTGGGGACAAAGCCGTTACACGTGGACCTTTGGGAGACACTTAGCCAAACCATAGCACCCTCTAACCATCAACACTTTGCTTGTTCAATATGCCTTTTATCTCGAGCAAGTTGTAAACACTGAGAGAAGTGCCATAATGTGTGTATGTGTATTTAATATGCTTTGAAAAATCTTCTGGCCTTTCTCAGGAGCCCTTAGTGGTACACAGAAGAATCAGCAAATATCTCCTGGCCAGGTTTGTGCTAGCATCGCACCGGGACCAGGTCTCAGCTCCTTCTGTTGTGAGCAAGCTCCACTGTTAACATAGACTGAACATGTTTGTATCTTTCCACAATGTCAGAATTTATTGAATAGCAGCAAATTCACAAGCTACACCAGTTTCATCAGCTTTCTTTCACGGAATACTCATGGTTTCACTTGATGTCTTGACCGTGGCAATCATAAATTACTGTATTCCATTCCGATATTAATTACTAACATCTATAACATTCAAGTCACACATACACTTCATACAATGATAAATAAATTACAGAAAAACTGAGAAAGTGCCTTGCCCAGGGAGAACTTTTTTTTTTTTTTTTTTTTTTTTTGTGGTACTAAGGATTGAACCCAGGGGCATGCTACCTCTGAGCTAAACCCCCAGCCTTTATTTTTATTTATTTATTTTTTGGCAGTACCTCCCCAGTCCCCAGCCCTATTTTTTATTCTTTACTTTGAAACAGGGTCTCACTAAGTTGCAGAGGGCTTCACTAAGTAGTGAAGGAAGCCTGTCTCCACCTCCCAAATACTGAGATTACAAGCATGTACTACCATGCCCGGCTGAGAACTACCTTCTTAATCATGGTATCTCCCCTGCCGAGTAAGTGCTGAGACAGGAAGATCACAGGTTTGAGACCCCTGGCAATTTAGCTGGGGGTATAGCTCAAAGGTCAAAAGTCCCTGGGTTCAATCCCCAGAACCCTCCTCCCCCTCCAAAAAAAAGAAAGGAAGGAAAATAGTTAACTGTGGCTGCAGGATTTAAAGAAATAGAACTGGAAAGCAAAGGCAGAGAGCTGATATAGATGTAAAAGAGTCACTGCACATGGCCAGATAAGATTATTAAACCCAGCTGAGCATGGTGGGCAGCTGGGCATGCCTGTAATCCCAGTAGCCAGAAAGCTGAGACAGGAGGATTGTAGGTTCTAGGTCAGCCTCGGAAACTTACCGAGGCCCTGGTTAAAAAAATATATAGGACTGGGAGTGTAGCTCAGAGGCAAAATACTCCTGGGTTCAATTCCCAGTACCACAAGAAAACAAATGAACAAAAGGAGCTGGGAGTGTAACTTGGAGGTAGAATGCCCCAGTGGCACACACACACACACACACACACACACACACACACACACACATACACACACACACACGATTAATAAACACAAGCACAGAGCTGATGCCAAGTCTTAGAGCTGCTGAAGGCTCAGTGCTTGTTCAAGGTGCAGGTCCTCATGGCAGGCAGTTCTGAGTGGGCCACATCAACAGGGAGGTGGTGCTGAGCTGAAGCCCTTGGGACAGTCAGGAGTTTGTGGCGTTAAGTGGTCTGATAAGATGACAGGGGTGTGCCACCTTGCTACCATCTTAGGTGCCCCTTGTATGTGTTTTAGGTTATTCACTGGTCGGTTGCATTGTATAAGCTCACAGCCCTGTTTTCTTTGATATGGGTTTGATTTGCCCATGCATCCATGTGCCCCTGATTTAATTCAGTAAGCTCACGAGTGGTAATTTTTTTTTTATTAGCAGGATTAATTTATTTCTTAGTTTGTGCCTTTTGGTTGTCTGAGCAGATGGGGGTTGTTCTTTTTTTTTTTTTTTTTTTTTTGCGGTACTAGGGATTGAACTCAGGGGCATTCTACCTTTGAGCTATACCCCAGCCCTATTTTTTATTCTTTGTTTTGAAACCGGGTCTCACTAAGTTGAGGAGTGCCTCACTAGGTAGCTGAGGCTGGCCTCGAACCCACATCCTCCAGTCTCAGCCTCCCAAATGCTGGGATTACAAGCGTGCGCCACCACGCCTGGCTCAGGGGGTTGTTCTTTTTAAAAAGTTCTGTATGTCTAACTTCTGGTGATTATCTATTTGCCCAGACAAGTTACAGAGTCATTTAGCTTTGGTGAGCACACTTTTTGAGGTGGAGCACGCCTGTAATTCCAGTACTTGGGAGGCTGAGATAGGAGGATTGCAAGTTCGAGGCCAGCCTCAGTAATTTAGCAAGACTTTCAGCAGCTTAGCAAGAGCCTGTTTCAAAAATGAAAACTAAGCCGGGCGTGGTGGCACACACTTGTAATCCTAGTACTTGAGATGCTGAGACAGTCGCAGCCAGCTTCAGCTACTTAGTGAGGCGATCCATAACTTAGTGAGACACTGTTTCTAAATAAAAATTAAAAATTGGGTTAATGAGAAATGTGTGCATGCATGTCTCTACCTATACTAGCTTGTACCCAACAAAAATGTGTGATTAACCCTGTTGTACCCAAGAAATGTATAAAAATCCATGCTAAAAAAAAATTAATTAATAAAAAAAAAAATTGGGCTGGGGCTGTAGCACAGAAGTAGAATGCCCCTGAGTTCAATCCCCAGTACCATAGACAAAAATAAATTAATTAAATAAAATAAAAACTAAAAAGGTATCACTCAGAGCTGGGCGTGGTGGCCCATGCTTGTAATCCCAGCATTCGGGAGGCTGAGACTGGAGGATCTGGGTTCTCAGCCAGCCTCAGCTACTTAGTGAGACACTCCACAACTTAGTGAGATCTTGTTTCAAAATAAAGAGTAAAAAATAGGGCTGGGGGTATAGCTCGGAGGTAGAATGCCCCTGAGTTCAATCCCCAGTACTGCAAAAAAAAAAAAAAAGCATCACTCAGAGGTAGAATAGCCCTGGGTTCAATCCCCAGTACACCCCCCTCCCCCCGCCAAAAAAAAAAGAAGAAAGGAAGGAAGAAAGAAACCATCTAACTAACTGCTGTGCCATGAGCCTATAATCCCAGCTACTGGGGAAGCTGAAACAGGAAAATTGCAAGTTCAAGGCCAACCTTAGTAACTTAGGAAGACCCTGTCTCAAGATAAAAAAAATAATAAAAAGGGCTGGTGATTGTGATTGTAGCTCGGTGGAAGCATCCCAAGGATGAGAAAAAGAGAAACCATCCAGGTGCTGAGGATGTAGCTCAGCAGTAGAGCACTTGCCTGGCCTGTGTGAGGCCATAGGTTCAATCTCCAGTACTGCAAAAGGAAAAAGTTTTGACTGTCAGATAGGATTTTCTAGCTGCTTGTTTAAATCATGAAGGAACTACTCCCACCGAAATCCTCTAAGCACACATTTCTTTCAGAGTACATTTTGTTATGTGGAGATTAGTACTATTGGGGGGGCGTATTTTCCAATGTGTTGTTTACACTGAAGAGTGAAAAGCCATTCACTCTTCGCATCTCCTGCCACACCCCAGGTCTGGCATGCAGCTACGTAGGCTTTTGGATCTTGGTTCCTTCCCTCAACACCCACTTCTCATAGACCATCTTGGAAGGAGTTTCACTGGACAGAGCTCCTGACTCAGAGCTGCTTCTCATCTAGCCTGTTATCACTGGGCTCCCTGCTGCTCCAGAACACCAGGTATTCAGCTGGACTTGAGGACAATGAATCTCATTCTTGTGCTTGCAAAGTCTGTGGCCTGCAGAGGAGACACACACACACAGGTCAAGGGTTAGTTACCAGGCTTTAAGCTCTCACTTTTTTAATACATGTGAGCTCTGAGCTCAGAGGATGGGAGCTATGGCTCAGAAGGTAACTACCTTGTGATGGCTAACTGACTGAAATCATCTCCCTGAGGGGTCAGAGGGATCCATTACTTTCTCTAAAAGCTGGCCCCAGGCCCTGACACCAGGTGTACAGCAAATGCTTGTGTGTATGTGTGGGGGGGGATGCAGATGTACTTATATAGCAGGTCCTTAGAGCATCAATGTGGAAGTTACTTAATCTCCCTGAGGCATCAAATCAAGGAAGGGCTCACAGAGCAGCTGAGATGCAAACAGAAGTATATAAGAAAGGGAAGGGAGTTGAGGGCCAAGGGAACACAACAGCCTGTGCAAAGACACAGAGAAAGGTTCTAAAAGACCATGAAGCTGGGCATGGTGGTGCATGCTTTAATCCTAGTACTTGGCAGGCTGAGACAGAAGGATCACAGGTTCAAGATCAGCCTCAGCAATGTAGTGAGATTCTCAGCAACCTAATGAGACCCTTATTACAAACAAAAAATAAAAGAGCTAGGGGTGTAGCTCAGAGGTAGAATGCCCCTAGGTTCAATCCCCAGTAACACACACACACACACACACACACACACACACACACACACACACACACAGAACTTGAGTGTCCAGGGAAGCAAACAGCACTAGACATGTCTGTAGCAGAGGTGGGTCTGTGAGAGGTGTGAGACAGGGCTAGGAAGCGGCAACAGAACACCTCCCTCTCCCAGATGCATATTCCAATCCGGGAAGGAGACTCATTTCTGGTCTTGTGCTTTGACCATACCTTAGACACCTTCTCCTGATGCCTAGAGCATACTTTTGCAATATGCTTCAAAAGCACTTTGGAGCATCTTTGGGAGAGCAGGGCAGGACTTTTGGCAGGCACACACGCACCTTCCTCTGCAAAAGAAGAGCAAGTGTTCAGTCAATTATCCACCCAGCCCCCCTTCCTCCACATTGCTCCCTCAAATCTTCAGGGAAGCTTTTGACTCATCAACTTAATAATGAAACAACTTTATAACAGACACTATTACAAAAGGCAAATACCTTAACTCACTCCTGCAACATTGTGTCTCCCAAGCCCTCCAAGATGGGACCAGCTGGGATTACAAAGAATCACCAAGCACCAAAGGCTGCCAGGGTGATCAGCACAAAGTAGTGTGTGTGTGTGTGTGTGTGTGTGTGTGTGTGTGTGTGTGTGTGTGTGTGTGTTTACTGGGGATTGAACCCAGAGGCATTCTACATCTGAGCTATACCCCTAGCCCTATTTTATATCTTTATTTTGAAACAGGGTCTTACTAAGTTTCAGAGAGCTCTCTAAGTTGCCGAGACTGGCTATGAACCTGCGATCTTCCTATCTCAGCCTCCCAAGTACTGGGATTACAAGCATGCACCACCACGTCCCACTAGCCCAAAGTAATTCGGAGGGGAACTTACTTACAGAAGGGCTGTAGAAGTCTTCACGAGGGGTGAAAGAAAGAGATGTTTTATCTAAATATGTCTACAATGAGGGGGTCAAGCTATGGAGTATACATGAGGGTTACAGGATTTGGTTCAGGATCATGACTAGTTTCTTTCAGTGTTTTGGGCAACAACTCAAACATTGTTTTTAATCCCCAATGCCTGGGAATATTTAAGGAACGGGGTTCGGTTCAAGTCTGCAGAGCAAAAATATGCAGCTGGCCAGGTTACAGAGTGGGCGGGATACTCTCTGTTTCTTGGTCAGGACAGAGAAAAAGGTGGAGGAAACTGGAGGACCCTACAAATGTATTAGCCAAACAGCATTTGACCAAAAGCATAGTTGGAAGTTGGTGATCCAAAGCCTTCATGTGGAGAATCATTTATTTATTTTTTGTGGTACTGGGGATCTAACCCAGAGGCATTCTACCTCTGAGCTACACCCCCAGCCCTATTTTATTTTATTTTTTTTTACTTTGAAACAGGGTCTTGCTAAGTTGTTGGAGGGCCTCAAGAGATTGTTGAGACTGGCTATGAACCTGTGATCCTCCTGTTTTAGCCTTCCAAGTACTGGGATTATAGGCCTGTAATTCCAGCTGGAATCATGTATTTTTTTTCTAGAGCTTATCTAGTCTAGGCAGAATTTTATTTCCTTAAAAAGTAGTCAACTTACATGATGTAGTTAAAATACTGGCAATTGATTTTGTTGTCTCTAATTGCCTAGTACATCTTCCCATGTTCCAATTATAGCTATCTGTGTCTTCCCAGTTCGCTCCCATCCAACCCAGCCTCCCTCATCTCATTTAAACAAGAAAAAGATTATGACTTTGCTTTTATTATCTAGGTTAAGCAAAATGTTCCCTGAGTTCCCATCAAGGTTTGATTTTGTCAAAGAAACATAATCGTAGTTCTCTTAAAAGCCCATCCCAAGCAGTCTTTCTGCTGTCTGGATTTATTGACTACCCAGACATCTTAAGGTTTAATCAGCTCAAGCTTCTTTGACTCATTCTTATTTGCATTTAGTGAAAACTCATGTTGTTCAGTTTCTGGAAATTGATGTGAGCTGGGACCAGGCTCCACTGAAGTTCATGGGAGGTGGTACTAGTTGACCATAAAAGACCCCTGAGCTCTAGTGGGAAAGGAGATGGATTTTGGGGAGTGAGCTCAAGGCTAACTCAGAAGAATTAACCTTTGTCCTGGAGCAGATAAGCCAATAGAGTGTATGAAAATGGTTTTCCACCAAAGTATAATAGATCCTCCAAGGGATTTTCTTCCCCAACCCTCTCAGTTTAGGTCCCAAAACTTCAAATGAAATGTGAAATCTAACCAAACTAAACAGGTCAACCACTGCATGGATTTGGAACCACGTGGATGAGACAGAAAGGTCTTATATTGAGGAACCCCAGACAGAGAGAGGTGATCATCCAAGCCTGGAGTCAATCTCGCCACAAAGGGAGAGGTAGACAGAAAGAGTCCAGGCACGAGAGGCTCCTGAAGACAGCTCCACCAGGGCCAAGGCGAGGTTAGAAAAACTAGTGGATGGATTTTATACGGTCTGTCTTGTGGTAGCCTCAGTCAGTCACATCAATGTGTTAGAATGTTTCCCTCAGATCCATTCCTTTTTGTTCTTTAAATACATTAATCTCACATTTTGTGAAAACATAAATTTGGAACACTAATCTGCCCATCCAAGATAAATATTAAAGAAATCCTTTTTTTTTTTTCCTTTTTGTGGTACTGAGGATTGAACCCAGAGGCATTCTACCTTCGAGCTACACTCCCAGCCTGATTTTATTTCTTATTTTGAAACAGAGTCTCACCACTAGGTTGATGAGAGTCTCACTACTTGCTGAAGCTGTCCTCGAACCTGTGATTCTCCTATTTCAGCCTCCCAAGAACTGGGATTACAAGCGTGCGCCACCACGCTGGGCTGCCTTTTAATCTTTTTTTGTGTGTGTGTGTGCGGTACTGGGGATTGAACTCGGGGGCATTCTACCTCTGAGCTATACCCCCAGCCCTATTTTTTTTATTCTTTATTTTGAAACCAAGTCTCACTAAGTTGCAGAGTGCCTCACTAGGTAGCTGAGGCTGGCGGAGAACCGGATCCTCCGGTCTCAGCCTCCCGAATGCTGGGATTACAAGCATGCACCACCATGCCCGGCTCAGAGGGAGGTGTTCTTGATAAGTTAAATCTGTAGGAAAAAGAATCAGAGTGCGCCACCACACCCGGCTGCCTTTTAATCTTTAACTCGAATGACTCCATGTGATACCTCTGTCCTGAGCAAAGAGTGAACTACGGCTGATGTTAAACTGCAAAACTCTCTAAACCATGGATTTCAACACATTAGTGAGCATGTCATGCGTGTAGGAAGGAAGGTTTGATGCTATGAACATTCTCTGTTGGGCAGGCCCCTGCCTGTCCCCCAGCCCCACCCAGACCTGCACAGGCCCGTTTATATGCCTTGACTCATGTTGTCCTATTTAACAAGTACCTGTTGGACAACTACCAAGACAAATGATAACATAGAACATCACTTAAAAGAGCCATCAGTCTCCTTTGAAAAACCAGATCAACTCTAAAGAACTAGCTCCTTATGGGAAGAGAGTAGTTTACAATTTGAAACATGTAATTTGAGCCGGGCATGGTGGCGCATGCTTGTAATCCCAGCATTTGGGAAGCTGAGACCAGAGGATCCGGGTTCGCGACCAGCTTCAGCTACCTAGTGAGGCACTCTGCAACTTAGTGAGACCTGGTTTCAAAATAAGGATTAAAAATAGGACTGGGGGTATAGCTCGAAGGTAGAAAGTCCCTGAGTTCAATCCCTAGTACCGCAAAAAAAAAAAAAAAAAAAAAAAAAAAGAAACATGTAATTTATTATCTCAACCAAGTCATTTTTGAGCACATGAAGGGAGGGTGTTGATAATTATGTTGAGCCAATAGGAGTAAATAGGACCCCATAAGGAGATCAGATCTAGGTAACTGAAGGGTCTTTTGTTAGTGGCGGGGCGGGGGGGGGGCATGAATTTGCACATCTGGGACAGGAAAGGAGAGAAGGTAGAATCAATCTTCATGATGGAGAATTTTATATTCCCAAGGGAAAGTCCCAGAGCAATGAGAAGAAGTCCACAGGCTGGACGTAGGAGGAAGGGCACTGGGAGAGAAGCCACTAGGATAAAGACAGCAGAGGAGAGGTTCGGGGATCAACCCAGTTAATTATGAAGCTTCAAACTACTTGCTTTGAGGAGAGCAGTGCAAACATCTTCCAGCTTCTCCCCTACAGAATCCTAAGTAGAAAGCTGGGCCTGGTGGCGCATGCCTGTAATTCCAGTACTTGGGAGGTGGAGATAGGAGGATCACAGGTTCAAGGATAGCCTCAGCAAGCAGTGAGACTCTCTCCAACCTAGCGAGACCCTGTTTCCAAATAAGAAACAAAATTGAACTGGAGGTGTAGCTCAAAGGTAGAATGCCTCTGGGTTCAATCCCCAGTGCCACAAAAAAAAAAAAAAAAAAAAATCCTAAGCAGAAGCTATGTTGCCCACTTCTGCCCTTGAGTAAATTGATTCTTTGGGGGGAAATTAGGAAATTCTGAGTTCTAATTTGGAGGATTATGTGTGGCAAAAATAAACATGGACGCGGGGCATGGTAGTGCATGCCTCTAATCCTAGTACTTGGGAGGCTGAAACAGGAGGATCGCAGATTCGAGACCAGTCTCAGCAACTTAGTGAGGCTTTAAACACTTAGTGAGATCCTCTTTCAAAAATAAAATAGGGCCGGGCGTGGTGGCGCACGCTTGTAATCCCAGCATTCGGGAGGCTGAGACCAGAGGATCCGGGTTCGCGGCCAGCCTCAGCTACCTAGTGAGGCACTCCGCAACTTAGTGAGACTCGGTTTCAAAATAAAGAATAAAAAATAGGGCTGGGGGTATAGCTCGGAGGTAGAATGCCCCTGAGTTCAATCCCTAGTACCG
>PVLC010012335.1:0-44566 GCA_004027655.1 Graphiurus murinus
AAAAAAAAAAAAAAAAAAAAATTAAGGCTGGGGATATAGCTCGGAGGTAGAATGCTCCTGAGTTCAATCCCCAGTACTCAAAAAAATAATAATAATAAAATAAAAATAAAAAATAGGGCCGGGCGTGGTGGCGCACGCTTGTAATCCCAGCATTTGGGAGGCTGAGACCGGAGGATCAGGGTTCGAGGCCAGCCTCAGCTACCTAGTGAGGCACTCCGCAACTTAGTGAGACCCTGTTTCAAAATAAAGAATAAAAAAATAGCGCTGGGGGTATAGCTCCGAGGTAGAATGCCCCCGAGTTCAATCCCCAGTACCACACACACACAAAAAAATAGGGCTGGAGGTAGAATGCCACTGGGTTCAATCCCCAGTACCACAAAAAAAAAAGTCTCACTCAAAGCCAGGTGTGGTGGTGCACACCAGTAATCCTAGTACTTGGAAGGTTGAGACAGACAGGAGGATTACAGGTTCACACCTGCCACAACAACTCAGCAAGGCCCTCTGCAACACTGTGAGATTCTGTTTCAAAATAAAAAATATAATAGGCTGGGAGTGTAGCTTGGAGGTGGAATACCTCTGGGTTCAATCCCCAGTACCACTTTAAAAAAAAAAAAAAAAAAAAAGGCTTACACTTATGTGATCCTCCTGCCTCAGCCACTCAACCAGATGCCTGGGTCTGAACAATTTTTAAACTGCCGCAGGACTTCTCAGAGGCTTTTGATATGCATATGTAAGCTGACAATCTCCAAAAAAGGGCTAGAATGTCAAGAGGAATTACCAAACATTACTGGACAAGGGAATTTTATAAAATTTTATCTCAAAGGAGACTAACATTCTACAGAAGCCACTTGGATCCTCGGCAAACACTTCTCCCAAACATGTCTAGAATCTGGGGGGTTGCATTTGATAAAACTAGTAGGTGTGGGGTAAGAGAGCCAGGCAATAAACATGAAGTAGGAACACAGGAAACAAGGAAGTGCAGCTTTCTCTAATCTACAACTGTTTCTGGGATGGTGGTTAAGAAATGAGAACCCAGCCGGGCGTGGTGGTGCACACTTGTAATCCCAGCATTTGGGAGGCTGAGACCGGAGGATGCGGGTTCGAGGCCAGCCTCAGCTACCTAGTGAGGTACTCCACAACTTAGTGAGACCCTGTTTCAAAATAAAGAATTAAAAATAGGGCTGGGGGTGTAGCTTGGAGGTAGAATGCCCCTGAGTTCAATCCCCAGTACCGGGGGGGAGGGGGGGGATGAGAACCCTGCTATTTGGAATCAACAAGTTTTATATATAAAGGACAAAAAAGTAGGCTAGGCTCTGAAAGTATCATTCTTAATTAAGGGTACTAAAGGAAAGCACACCCTGTGCCCATCCCTCAACCACAGTGTTTATGAGACTCTTGTGATAACCAACTCACTTAAAAACCACATTAAGAAACATCTTATTAAGCCAGGTGTGGTGGCGCACACTTGTAATCTCAGCATTTCGGAGGCTGAGACCAGAGGATCCAGGTTCGTGGCCAGCCTCAGCTACCTAGTGAGGCACTCCGCAACTTAGTGAGACCCTGTTTCAAAATAAAGAATAAAAAATAGGGCTGGGGGTATAGCTCGGAGGTAAAATGCCTCTGAGTTCAATCCCCAGTACTGCAAAAAAAAAAAAAACCATTTTATTGTTCCAGTGCAAACTGTCATCTTAAACAACGGCAATGATTTAGAGAAACCCAAGCCAGAAACCAGCTTCCTCCCTCTTGGGTTTGCTTTAAAGCTTCTTGTGTCAAACTCTTCATCCACAGACAACATATTGCCAAGTGGGAAGAGGCAGAGATGGAACCTGGTCATCTGCATCACAAGAAAGTGGCCAGAGTGGTCCAGATGGGGGCAACTGGAATATCTAATTATGAGACTGGGGTAACCTCCAGAGCCTCCGCCCGATTACCACTTCGGTCTCAAAGAGGAGGAGAACTTAGTAAAAGTTAAGAAGAATTGTTTCTATAACAAATGAAACATACCCCAGTAGCATCCCTAGTGCTGCTTAAGAATAAAAGACCTGTGGTGGCACACGCTTGTAATCCCAGTACTTGGGAGGCTGCGACAGGAAGACTGCAGGTTCAAGGCCAGCCTCAGCTACCTAGTGAGGCCCTCCACAACTTAATGAGACCTTGTTTCAAAATAAAGAATAAAAAATAGGACTGGGGGTGTAACTCGGAGGTAGAATGACCCTGGATTCAATCCCTAGGACTGCGCAAAAAAAAAAAAAAAAAAAGATATGCTAGGTAAGGTGGCACACACCTGTAATCCCAGTACTTGGATTACAGTACTGAGTGAGACAGAAGGACTGCAGGTTCGAGACAGCCTCATCAAGTACTGAGACTCTCAGCAACCTAGCAAGACCCTGTTTCAAAAACAAAAATAAATAAATAAATAAAAAGGGCTGGGTCTGTAGCTCAGAGGTAAAATGCTCCTGGGTTCAATTTCCAGTACCACAAAAAAAAAAAAAAAAAAGAAAACAACTCAATTGGAGCTGGGCATGGTGGTGCACACCTGTAATTCCAATAGTTGGAAGGCTAAGACAGGAGGACCGCAGGTTTGAAGCCAGCCTTAGCAACTTAGCAAGGCCCTCAGCAACCCTCTTCCCAAATCAAAAATAATAGCAAAACCCTGTTTCCAAATAAAAAATAAAATAGGGCTAGGGGAGGTAGAATGCCCCTGGGTTCAATCCCTAGCACCCCACCCCACCCCCCAAAAAAAACTTTTGAATTATTTTGTAGCCATACATATACACTAATTTATTCATTCTCTCTCTCCTCCCCGCTCCCCGTCCCCACCCCCTCTGCTTTGTTTGTTTGGTATGTTAGGCTCAGAGCCCAAGGTCTTCGAACATCCCTGCATCCTGTGCTCTGCTCTCCCGTGTCCCCGCTATTGGGAGGACATCAAGTGCTTGTCCCTCCGGGTCTTCGCACAGGCTTACTCCCTCAAGAGTCAGCCTCCTCTGACACAGCTGTGACACGTTCCCTTCCCTTTGGCGCTGTGCTTTATGACGGTGAAGAATATCTCACCATATAAACATGGGACCTCCCACAAGATCTACTAGGAAGCTAAATATCTGAGACATTTAGTAAGACAAGCTGCCATCCTAAACAGCCCCCCAGCTTCCTACAGTTGATATTCTAACTCAGGGACTCTTCTTGCAAAGAGGTTGCAGGCATGAGGGTCTATGAACTTGAATAGAAAAAAAGTTGAATCTTTACTTTTAGCATTTCTTTCCATCATGAATGAAGACCATAAAAGCAGGGCAACACCTGTGCTTTCGTCATCACCACTGAAATAAGATCTTTTCCTATCATGTTGCGGTGTTGGGGAGAGCTTGAAATCTTTCATGCCCATTGTTGTATCAAAATTACAGTAATGAAGCTGGGCATGGTGGCACACACCTGTAATCCCAGTACTTGGGAGCTGGGACAGGAGGATCGCAGGCTCAAGACCAGCCTCAACTTAGTGAGGCCCGCTGCAACTTAGTGAGATCCTGCTCCAAAATAAAGAATAAAATAGGGAAATAGAGCTGGGGGTGTAGCTCAGAAGTAGAATGCCCCTGGGTTCAATCCCCAGTACCAAAAAATAAACAAACAAACAACTACATACACACATACAACCATTTGTGTTACCCCCAACTTGAATTCCTTACCCCATACCCCAACAAATACAGCAGAAGCTAGGGAATTTTTCATGTAAAGGAGAAAATAGGCTTTGTGAGCCATAGCTTTTTTTTGCAACTATTCAAATCTACCACTATCATGAGAAAGTGGCCATAAACAATGTATAAATGAATAGGTGTGGCCTGTGTTCCAATAAAACTTTATTTACACAAGTGGACAGAGAGCCGGATTTAGCCCCCAGGCCAAAGTGTGGCCACCTGTGCACTGCACCACCTTTGCTTAATAGCACCACTGTTCACTAGAACTTTCTGTGGTGATGGAAATATAGTCTGATACAGAAGCCACAACCCACAAATGGCTATCCAATGACTGAAATGTGGCTAATGGGACTGTGGAACTGAATTTTAAATTTTATTTAATTATATTTATTTTTTATTTTTATTTTGTGGCACTGGGAATTGAACCCAGAGGCATTCTACCTGAGCTATTGGTTTTATTTAATTTTAACGAATTTAAATTTCACTAGTTACAAGTCTCACAGTCACATCAAAACCCAAAGCTGGCTTGCATCGTGTCTGCGGTTCTTCACACCGTGGCACACATCACACCTGACCTCACGGCCCTCGAGCACCGGGTACTCGGCTGGGCACAGGCTATCCCAGGCCCTCTCCCACACCTGCACTCCCCACTTTGCCCACCTTTCTCTGCCCAAGCACGTCTGCAGCCCAGGCCTGTCCCGTGTCCTTAATACAGCTCTTCAACCCCCACCGCTCCCAACCGCACCCTGTCCTCGGGCCTTCCCTGACACAGTGATGAGCCACGTCCTGTAAAATGTGCCAGAGCAAGTTGCACACACATTCTGTCTTCTTCACTGTGAGGCACTGTACTTGAAGATGGGGTCATGTTTCTAACACAGAGTCTTTAAAACTGGCAAGAATACAGTTTGTGACATGAACACACTCTAGCTAACGTCAAATTGACCTAATAGAAGCTCTTTCTTTTTTTTTTTTCCTGGTACTGGGGATTGAACTCAGGGGCATTCTACCTCCAAGCTACACCCCCAGCCCTATTTTTTATTCTTTATTTTTGAAACAGGGTCTCACTAAGTTGCAAAGGGCCTCACTAAATAGCTGAGGCTGGCTGCGAACCTGCGATCCTCCTGTCTCAGCCTCCCAAGTACTGAGATTACAAGCGTGCGCCACCATGCCCAGCCTAGAAGCTCTTTCTAAATAATTTTATGTAGAAAGTAACAGATTTAACTTAAAATCAGTTAATTATCCTTTTTGTTTCACTAATACCGGGGATGGAGCTCAGAGACTCATGCATGCTAGGCAAGTGCTTTACCACTGAGTCACATCCCCAGTACTTTTGAATTTTATGTTGAGACGGGATCTCACTAAGTTGCTGGGCCTGGCCTCAAACTTGCGATCCTTCTGCCTCAGCCTCTCGAGTAGCTGAGATAACAGATGTGTACCTCCATGCCCAGCTTGTTTATTCATGTGTGTGTGTGTATGTGTGTGTGTTACTGGGAATTGAACCCAGGGGCATTCTACTTCAGAGCTACACCCCCAGCACTATTTTTTATTTTTATTTTGAAACAGGGTCTCTCTAGGTTGATGAGAGTCTCACACTATTTGCTGAGGCTGTCCTCGAACCTGAGATCCTTCTGTCTCAGCCTCCCAAGTACTGGGATTACAGGTATGTGCCACCACACCCAGCTTGTTTATTACATTTTTTAGAGCCAAAATCTAGATGAATGTGGAAAGTCTAAATCCCTGACAGACCCACAGCACAGAGAGGTTCGGCAGCCTGGATTGATATCAGATTTTACCCCCATGTGATCTCTCTCTCTCTCAAAACCTCTGTTTCCCTAAACTTTAAAATGTGCTGACAGCCAGGCATGGTGGCGCAGGCTTATAATTCCAGTACTTGGGAGGCTGAGATAGGCCAACCCAACTACTTAGTGAGGCCCTTCGAATCTTAGTAGACCTTGTTTCAAAATAAAGAATGAAAATAGGGCTAGGAGTGTAGCTCGGAGGTCGAATGCCTCTGGGTTCAATCCCCAGTACCAAAAAAAAAAAAAAATGTGCTGACAATGTCTTCACCTCGTAGGAATGAAACATGCCTAGCACAGTGTCCGGAGATATAAACGGGAGCCAGGCATGATGGTGCAAGCTTGTAAGTAGGCTTGCGGTGGCTCAAGCCTGTAATCAACGCTACTCGGGAGGCAGAGGCAGGAGGATCTCAAGTTGGTGGGCAACATAGGAAGACCCTGTTTTGGAATTAAAGGAATGAAAAGGGCTGGGATGTAGCTCAGAGACAGAACACCTCGAGGTTCAATCCCCACTACCTAAATAAATAGAAAGAAAGACCTTTAGTGGATACAAATGTCACTGTGAACGTACGGAATCCAAGAGGCACACAAACTGGGCATGGTGAGGAGGAAGTGCCAGTCCTTGCACGGTCTTTATCTGGACCGGGCAGGGCATGACCTTTACCCAGTAGCTGGGCTCTGTGGCATCCTTGGAGTGCACCATGCACCCACGAGCACTTCCTCCCATGGTTGATGCCAGCACGGAAGTCACTGGAGCAGGTCAGTGCATATGGTGGGCTCCAGCCAGCCACGCGCTCTCAAGCTCTCAGAGGACAACCTGACATCCACATCGATGCAGCCAGCAGCCACTGCACACGAAATGATCTAGAAGCTGAAGTTTTTGTGGCTTCTAGATTCTCTGAACAGGTAAGAAAACGCCTCAGCCTGGTCTCTCGGACCCAAGGCCCTGTGTCCTCTCTTACACTGTTACTCACTGGGCCAAGAGCCAAATGCCCCGGCCACTGTTATCAGACCCGCCCTCGGAGGAGGAAGAGAGACAGCCACCACTAGGGGTTCAAGAGAGTATGCTGGGCCTTTGTTTTTCTGTTTGTTTTGTTTTTGTTTGGTTTTTTGGTGGTACTAGGGATTGAACCTGGGACATTCTACCTTTGAGCTATGCCCCCAGCCCTATTTTTAAAATTTTGTTTTGAAACAGTGCCTCCCTCGGTTGCAGAGAGTCTCGACAAGTTGCTGACACTGTCCTACAACCTGTCATCCTCCTGTCTCAGCCTCCCAAGTGGCTGAGATTACAGGAGTGCACCACCACAGCCAGCTTGGGCCATTTTAGAGCTGGATATGAGAATGGCTTGGCAGTTTGGCTGGAAGAAGTTCTTTATTTGAAGTAATTTCAGTTACCTCATGTATTGGTTTTGATATATATGGTATGTTTTCTCAGTATCAATTTTCCTAATTATAAGATATTCCTCTATAATCAATCTAATTTTTTTTTTTTTTCCGGTACTGGAGATTGAGCTCAGAGGCATTCTACCTCCAAGCTATATCCCCAGCCCTATTTTTTATTCTTTATTTTGAAACAGGGTCTCACTAAGTTGCAGAGGGCCTCACTAGGTAGCTGGGGCTGACCGCGAACCTGGATCCTTGTCTCAGCCTCCCAAATGCTGGGACTACAAGCGTGCACCATCACACCCAGCTCTAATCAATCTAAATTTTATTCCAAGTGTGAATGGAACATTATGAGTCTGTCCCCTGACCCCATCCATCTGGGCCAGCTCTCAGAGAGGCCAGGGTCACTGGGTGCCAAGCTGGGCACAGGACCTCAGTCAGTCCTAGGCTCAGACATGGCTTATCCCAAGTTCTTCTCAAGCTCCAATGGCTTCAAGTTTTCTTTCTTAAATAAAAATAATCATTGCTACCAGACATGGTGGTGCATACCTGTAATCCCAGTATTTGGGAGGCCGAGACAGGAGGATCGCAGGTTCATGGCCAACCTTAGCTACTTAGTGAGGCTCTCCACAACTTAGTGAGACCCTCTTTCCAAATAAGAAATAAAATTCTCGGAGGTAGAACGCCCCTGAGGTTCAATCCCCAGTACCACAAAAAATAATAAATAAATAATCATTGCTAATGAAATCTCATGCCTGGGAGCAAGTTAATATTAGGGAAGTGAAAGGCACTCGTTGAGCTGGGCAAGGTGGTGCCCGCTCGTAATCCCAGTACTTGGGAGGCCGAGATAGGAGGATCACAGGTTCGTGGCCAGCCTCAGCTACTTAGTGAGGCTCTCCACAACTTAGTGAAACTTAGTGAGACCCTATTTCAAAATAAAGAATAAAAAATAGGACTGGGGGTATAGCTTGGAGGCTTGGAGGTAGAATGTTCCTGGGTTCAATCCCCAGTACTGCAAAAGAAAAAAGAAAGAAAGAAAGAAAAAAGAAAGACATTTGTTGGAGGGCCTGCCCTCAGTTCCTGGCACCACTCCACAGCACCCCCATTTTATAAAGGGGTGGAGATGGGGAGACTCCCAAGTGATAAATGGCCGGCCAGGCTGGGGCAAGGCAAATTCAGAAGTATGATCAAGCTCAACTCTTTTTTTTTTTTTTTTTGCGGTACTAGGGATTGAACTCAGGGGCGTTCTACCTCCGAGCCAAACCCCCAGCCCTATTTTTTATTCTTTATTTTGAAACCGGGTTTCACTAAGTTGCGGAGTGCCTCACTAGGTAGCTGAGGCTGGCCAGGAACCCGGATCCTCCGGTTTCAGCCTCCTGAATGCTGGGATTACAAGCGTGCGCCACCACGCCTGGCTGGTCAAGCTCAACTGTTTTGATGACACAGATTTCCCCTAAAATGCCATTCCCCCAACCAACAGCCAACATGAGCCACCCACTGGGTCACTCTTCTCGCTGGAGCACCCTGGCTAAGTGTTTCACCCATAATGGACACACGGATTTTATCAATGCCAAAACAGAGGCTTGGAGAGGCTACACTGTGTCCAGTGAGTGACATACAAGAAAGGGGGGCACTAGGGGCTGTCTCAGTCACCCAGGCAGAAGCTACACAGTGTGCCAACCTGGAGACCCAGCGTCAATGCTTCCAAATCCTAATCTGACAAAGAAAGTCAGACGGGAGGGAGGCCAGAGCTTCAGAACAAGCTGCAGGCAGCTAGGACTTTGGCTGAACACAGTACCTAGGGTAACTCCCTGAGTGGAACCCCAAAGAATCCCACAACCCCAGAGGCCCTCTTTTTCCAGAATGCTTTTTGGGAGATTTCAAATAAAATTAAATGACTAGTTACCATACTCAGCACCTGATTTAAGTCGGGTCTCCCCCTAGTCTGACAGCCCACTCATGCGTAGTAAATGGTCCCTAAAAATTAGGAGAAATTTTAAGGCTCTTTCTATTTCTTCCAAACCACAAGGTTAAACGGGGTTTTGTGGGTGTCTACATCTAGAAGGCATGCTCCACCTGGTGGGGAGGGGGCTCCCACGGTAATGATAAGATGAGAGAGACGGTGAGGACTCAGATGGTCACAAAGTACGAATCTTCTAGAGCTCCCCTACAAGGGTCTAATGAACAATTTCCACATCAGTTTCCCCTTCTCCCAATTTAAAGGCTCCACTCAGGGCTGCAAAACAGTCCTGACACCCCCTTTGCAGCTCCTGGAGCCAACTTTTCCAGGGTCTTGGGCCAACGGTGTAATCACAGACCCAGTCAGAAGCTTCTGATTGTTCACCAGAACTCAGAAACCTGGCCTGGCTGGGGGCTGCGCGCAGGCAGGAGGCTCCATCAGGCTTCCTGTGGCAATAAATTCCTCCACACTCCACCTGTGAAACTCCATTCCCATTTATTACCAAAACTGGAGTCCTGGCTTTGGAGCTTTTTCCTGGGGCCTGGAAGCTGGCTTTTCCAGCAGATGACGTCACTGAGGAGCTCCTGACAATGGCTCCCTGGAGCCTGAACCTCTGCTAATACCTAGCAAGAGCACATTCCTCCTGGGTGAGGTCACGGTTAGCTAATTGCTAATCTGGCCCCCGCCCCAGTGCCCAAAGCCTCATCAGGGAGCTGCCTCTGCAGTTCAGCAGCAAATACAAATATAGAGGAGGGCGTCTCTGAGCAGGTGGTGGGGCCTAGGGGTGTCGTATTTGCAAATAAAAATACAAGATGTCCAGTTAAATATGAATTTAGGTAAACAACAAAGAATTGTTTAGTATCACTGTGTCCCATGTAATAACTTGGAGGAAGTTAAGGGCTGCCTGCCATCTTTGGGGCATATTTATACTAGAAAGTTATTCATTGTTTGTCTGAAATTCAAATTTAACTGCCTTTCTCTGGCAATCCTGGTGAAAATACATGTGAGTCTACCCTTTCCTTTGGCTTGTGTGATTTCCTAAACTGTCAATTTATACATTACAACAAATGCTCTACCAACAAAATAAAACAAAGTTGGGGGTGTGGCACAGTGGCAGATCATGAGCTTAGCATGTGTGAGTTTAAGCCCCAGCACTAAATGCATTCATTCATTCATTCACTGCCATATACATACAAATGCATGTACATATGTATATAGTTCAATAATATACATTAAGTTTTCTTTTAAAACTTTTTTTTCTTTTTTTTAAGTTTAAGCTAGGCACAGTGGTGCAAACCTGTCTTCCTAATATTTGGGAGGCTGAGACAGGAGGATCACAGGTTCCAGGCCAGCCCCAGGAATTTATAGCAAGACCCTCAGCACCTTAGTAAGATCCTGTGTTTCAAAATAAAAAACTAAAAAGAGCTGGGTGTGTAGCTTTGAGGTAGAATGCTCCTGGGTTCTATCCCCAGTATTAAGGGGGAGGAGGCCACTGAATTATGTGTAAATGAAATCACTGTAAGACACTGAGGTGGTAGTCGGGCGTGGTGGCACATGCTTGTAATCTCAGCATTCGGGAGGCTGAGACCGGAGGATCCAGGTTCGAGGCCAGCCTCAGCTACCTAGTGAGGTCCTCCGCAACTTAGAGAGACCCTATTTTAAAATAAAGAATAAAAAAATAGGACTGGGCCGCTGGGCATGGTGGCGCACGCTTGTAATCCCAGCATTCGGGAGGCTGAGACCGGAGGATCCAGGTTCGCGGCCAGCCTCAGCTACCTAGTGAGGCACTCCGCAACTTAGTGAGACTCGGTTTTGAAATAAAGAATTTAAAAAAAAAAAAAAAAAAAAAGGACCGGGGGTATAGCTCGGAGGTAGAGTGCCCGTGGGTTCTATCCCCAGTAGCACCAAAAAAAAAAAAAAATACTTGATTCATGTAAAGATGCCAAATCTAGAAAGTAAATGATGCCTTTTCAATGTGATTTATGCAAGAAAATCCACAGGTCTCCAGACAGCGCAATGTTTGTCAGAAAGCACACCTGGGTGATCAACACCAGGAATGCTCTGCGGAACAAGGACCCATATCCTGGACTGGAGTTCTGCCTGGCACGGAGCAGAAGCTCAGGTCCTATTTGTGAAATGAAACTCCCCAATTCGATTTATCTCCTGAACAATAATGTTGCTGAAAGTGACTAACAGTATCCAATCATCTACCACCCTCCTCTTGGCTAAAGTATATCAGGCATATAATAGTATGTATGAGGCCCTGGGTTCAATCCCAGCACTAAAAAGAAAAAAGAACTGGAACTGCATTCAATCAGCCTGCTTCATTCACTACTACCCAGACCTTGAGTTAACCACACTTCAACAACTCTAGGGACAAGACCCATTATTATCCAGAAGTCACAGGCAAGGAAACTGGGGTTTAGAAACTTGCCCAAGGCTATACTGCTGGCGGAAGGTGGAGCTGGGATTAAGAGCCAGGTCTGTCCCTCTGTGAGTTTGAGTACTCTCACCCTAATCTTTCTGCAAGGAGAAGGAGCTGGTCCTGGTTGTGGGCCAATTTAGAAGACTGTCAAACATCCCAACTCTTACAGGTAAAGAGGCCTCCTCCCTGGAATCTCTCCTCTACAGCTTCATAGCTGGGAGTAAGGGAGGGAGGATGGATTATTCCCTGGAGCACCAAATCCACTTTGCTTTTGCTTAAATTAAGTCCTTAAGCCGGGCGTGGTGGCGCACGCTTGTAATCCCAGCATTTGGGAGGCTGAGACCAGAGGATCCGGGTTCGAGGCCAGCCTCAGCTACCTAGTGAGGCATTCCGCAACTTAATGAGACCTGGTTTCAAAATAAAAGAATAAAAAATAGGGCTGGGGGTATAGCTCAAAGGTAGAATGCCCCTGAGTTCAATCCCCAGTACCGGAAAAAAAAAAAAATTAAGTCCTTAAATGTTCCCTTCTTAGCCACCCAACTCTGTGTGTGTGTGTGTGTGTGTGTGTGTGTGTGCATGTGTACACACACCACATATTTATGTGGGCGTGGGTATGTGTGGTACTGAGGATTGAACTCAGGGGTAGTCTACCTCTAAACTACAGCCCTTTTTGTTTTGTGGGTTTGGTGGTTTTGTTTGTTTGTTTTTGTTTGTTTTTTGAAGTACTAGGGATTGAACCCCAGGGGTATTCTACCTCTGAGCTACACCCTCAGTCCTATTTTTTATTCTTTATTTTTGAAACAGGTTCTCATTAAGTTGCAGAGGGCCTCACTAAGTAACTGAGGCTGCCTTTGAACCCGGATCCTCCAATCTCAGCCTTTCAACTACTGGAATTACAAATGTGCACCACCATGCCCAGCTTGAGTTTTGTGGGTTTTTTTTTTTTTTTTTTCTTGTCATTGAGAATTAAACTCAGCAGCATTCTACCTCTGAGATACATCCTCAGCCCTATTTTCATGTTTTATTTTGAAACAGGGCTAAGTCTCACTAAATTGCAGAGGGCCTCAAGAGGTTGCTGAGGCTGGACGGGAATCTGCAATCTTCCTGTCTATGCCTCCCAAGTACTGGGATTACAAGCATGCACCACCACGAAGGGCTTGTTTTTTGTTTTGAAACAGGGCCTCTGACTAGGTTGCTGAGAGCCTGGCTAAATTGCAGAGGACACTGAGATCCTCCTATCTCAGTTTCTCAAGTACTTAGATTACAGGCATGTACCATCACGCTCCAACTCTTTATTTCAATCAAAAAGAATAACTTGTAACATATGAGAATTGCCTGTCCAGTTTAAGAGAGTAATTTTTTTTAAGTCTATTGGATATTTAAGGATACGGATTATAATTCAACAAGCAACCTCAGGAGGCTCTCCAAAACTTTTTTTTTTTTTTTTTTTTTTTTGGTATTGGGAATGGATCCCAGGGGCATGCTACCAAGCTAAACACCCAGCCCTGTTTTTTATTTTTTATTCTTTATTTTGAAACAGAGTCTCACTAAGTTGCACAGGGCCTCACCAAGTAGCTGAGGCTGGCTGTGAACTAGGATCCTCCGGTCTCAGCCTCCCAAGTACTGGGATTAAAAAGTGTGCATTACCATACCCAGCTCAAAACATTTTTTTTTTTTTTTTTTTTTTCCGGTACTGGGGATTGAACTCAGGGGCATTCTACCTCCAAGCTACACCCCCAGCCCTATTTTTTATTCTTTATTTTGAAACCGAGTCTCACTAAGTTGCGGAGTGCCTCACTAGGTAGCTGAGGCTGGCCGCGAACCCGGATCCTCCGGTCTCAGCCTCCCAAATGCTGGGATTACAAGCGTGCGCCACCACACCCGGCTCAAAACATTTTTTTAATTAATTGATTTTTTAAAAAATAGACCAAACTAGCAGGGCATGGTGGCGCATGCCTGTAATCTCAGTACTTGAGAGGCTGAAACCGGAGGATCTGGGTTCTCGGCCAGCCTCAGCTACTTACTTGGGTGTAGCTCAGAGGTAGATGCCCCTGGGTTCAATCCCCAGTTACACATACACACACACACACACACACACACACACACACACACAAATTGGTAAGCTGTAAAAGTCAATGTTTATAGTAGAAATGTGAGTCAACCAGCTACAAGTTACATCTTTTTTTTTTTTTTTTAAATGACATGCACAATTAATTGCTCTTTCCATAAGAGGCATGTGTTGCCAGCAGAGGATTATAATTGTAAGATGCTATTTTCCCCCAAAATAGTCATCAATAGTTGAAAACTGTTGGGAAACAGGACATCCATGCTGTTTCAAAGATTACTTATTAATTATAATTACAGGCTGCTTAATAATTACACTGGGAGAAAGGTGCCCTTTCAATGGAGAGCTGGCAGACTCCACTTGGATGGAATGCTCTCACATAGCCTCACAAACAGCAGGACAAATTGAAATGAGGTGCCAGCTGATGTGCTGCATGGAAAACGCCCGAGGTGGGATAGAAGAAATAAAAGAAATCGATAGAAAGGAGACATACAGGAAGAAAATGAAAGCCTTTTGCTAAAGTTCCTCACTCTCCACACCAGGCCTGTCATACTCAAATTTCTGAGAAATTTAAGTATCTTTACACATTCACTTACGAAAATACACTGCACTAACTGTCCTCAAAAAAGTGTCTCTTGATCAGATAACAGAGACCACAGGGAACATGTCAAACAAGACAAGAAACTCATTCATTTAGAGATAAATTTCTTGAGCACACGTACCCAGGGACCCCAAGATGATCAAAATACCCTAAATCATCTTATGATTACCAGATTGAAGTTGTCCTCACATACCTCACCCTGTCCACCCTCTCTACCAAGTGTCCTATAAAAGAGCTATGAACTCCCCCCTAACAAAGGGTATCTCTCATTCCGGCCCCCACTCTTCCTTGAATATGTGTTTCTTGCTTCCTAAATAAAGCTATGTCTATGTCTCCAACTGACTCATGTTGAAATTCTCCTCCCTCACTTATGCCAAGTACCCTTCTAGTCTTGAGCAACTCTCTCCCCAACTGGGAACTCCCCAGGACTCTTCAGGGAACCCTCTCTTCATAGTCAAGTACTTCCAGAAGGGCACTTGCCAAAATACTCAACCGGAATTAATCATGACAAAGCAGACCTAGAACATGGATCTACATCACCTGCCTCTAAGAGTGGGCAGGAGACTGGCAGTGTTGCATCGCCAGAAACTGTACCAGAAAAGCAGGCTCACAGGTCCCCGCTCGCCTCCAGAATCAGACTGCGCATTTTTACCAAGGTCCCGGGTAGTGGACCTCATGCACATAAAGGATTTATGTTTGAGAAGCAACTTGCCTAGCTTCTTCAAAAATGTCAATGTCAGCCAGCAAGATGGTACAGACCTGCAATCCCAGTATTTGGGAAGGCTGATATAGAAGGATCGCAGAGGGGCAGTGTTAGAGATTGAACCCAGGGCCTGGCACACATTACACAAGTGCTCTACAACTGAACTATATCTCCAGCCCCTTTTACTTATTTTACTTTTGTATTTTATTTTATTTTTGCAGTACTGGGGATTGAACCCAGGGGCATTCTACCTCCAAGTTACATCCCCAGCCCTACTTCTTATCTTTATTTTGAAACAGGGTCTTGCTAGGTTGATGAGTCTCACTACTTGCTGAGGCTGTCCTTGAACCTGCAATCCTCCTGTCTCAGCCTCCTAAGTACTGTGATTATAGGTGTGTGCCACCACACCCGGCTACTTTTTTTTGTGGTACTGGGGATTGAACCCAGGGGCATTCTACCTCTGGGCTACGCCCCAGTCCTATTTTTTATTCTGTATTTTGAAACAGGGTCTCACTAAGTTGCAGAAGGTCTTGCTAGGTTGATGAGTCTCACTACTTGCTGAGGCTGGCTGTGAACCTGGATCCTCTGGTCTCAGCCTCCCAAGTACTGCGATTACAAGAGTGCGCCACCATGCCCAGCTTGAGAAGATTCGTTTTTAACACTGATTGTGGTGAGGACTTTTTATGGAGGATTTCCCTGACACTTTTGGGATTTCATTTAAGCAAGCAACACTATGATCCCCGTGTTAATGCTGGGGCCCAGGCCAGCTGCTGACCTATGAATTTGGTCATCAAGGTTTTTCACATGTGGTAGAGGTCAGGATGGTGAAGGAGCACATCCCTTTTCCTGGGTTCATCCCTAAAACTCATTTCTTGTCTTCTGGGCAGCAGAAGTCAGACACTGGAGCTACAGTGGACAAAACTCTCCGCAGAGCCAAAGGCAACACGCTGGAAGTACTCAGCACTGATTAGCGTTTGGGGAAATCCTTGGCCGGAGTGCACTCTTTGATTCAGTTTTTCCAGGCAAAGCCATCCCGAGTCATGCTGACTTGGTCCTGGAAGGAGGAAATTCCCATTCATGCCTCTCAGACGGTGCTGTCTCCTCTGCAGGAAGGAAAGGCCCACACTGGAGCAGAGAGGCCAGCTCAGAGCGGTCCCAAGGTGCAGATCTGGGCACCAAGTCCCTGCAGGAAGCAGCCATCCATGTCGCTAGGCTGCAACTTCATCCAACATTTCCCTAGCTTGGAAAGAAGCCCTTGGTACTACTTATGATCAACATTTTGGACTTAAGAGACTGCTTCTCAGCCAGACAAGGAGACACATCTATCTATCTGTCCCTATGGGCCATCTGCCTACATCCTGGTCGTGCTCTTTTTCTCCCTCCCCCCCAATGGGAATTGAATGCAGAAGCACTCTACCACTGAGCTATACCACCAGCCCTTTTTATTTTTTATTTTGAGACAGAGTCTCACTAAATAGCTGAGGCTGGCCTCGAACCTGTGATCCTGTCTCAGTCTCCCAAGTACTGGGATTACAGGCATGCACCACCATGTCCCGTGTGGATAGCTTTTTGATTTCAAGCTCCACTGCAGGATTGCCTGTAGGTTTCTGAATCCGGGTTCCTTGCAGGGATTTGTGGTTGTTTCTGATGCCTAGTACAGGGGTGGGCAGATGTAACACCCCTTCCCAAGCACAGGGACTGGTTCAAAGCAGGCACATGATTCAAGGGATCAACAGTGAATCTTAGGACTTTCAGGAGAGTTAGGAAAGGGCTGTGTGCCTACCTCACTGCTTCTCTCCCCCTCTCTCTTTTTCTGGCTGTGCTCGATCTGGGAGGCCTAAAAGCCCAGAAACCACTCTGCCACCATGTAGAGCCCAACGCTGACACAGACGTGTAGAGATGAGGAGTGAGATCATGTGGCAACCCTTTGAGCCTTACACCCAGGAGATCCTACTCTGGGACTTTACTTTCTTAGGCAAGTGGCTCCCTTATTTGTCTTTAAGTAATTTTAAATGGTTTCCACCATTTGACACTCATAAAAAATAAAAAGAATATAAAACTCACCTAACAAAGGATAATTTTTTTTCCCACTTAAACTAGTGAGTTTTTCTCACAAAGAATGGTACCTAAGCTGAGCACAGTGGCACACACCTGAAAACCAGCTACTTTGAAAGTTGAAATAGGAAGATCACAAGTTGGAGACAAAAGCCAGGCATGGTGGTGCACACTTGTAATCCCAGGACTTGGGAGGCTGAAACAGGAGGACTGCAGATTGGAAGACAGTCTCAGCAAGCAGTGAGACTCTTATCAACCTAGAGAGACACTGTTTCAAAATAAAAATAAAACATAGAGGTAGGGGTGTAGCTCAGACATAGAATGCCTGAGTTCAATCCCCAGTACCAAAACCAAAACAAGTTGGAGGCGATCCTGGACAACTTAGTGAGACTGTCCCAATATAAAAAATAAAAAGGGGCTGGGGATGTAGCTTAGGTGCAAAGTGCCCCTGGATTCTATCCCTAGAACTGGGAGTGCAGAGGGTAATAAATCTCTAAATAACCTATCTAAGCAAGGCATGGTGGTGCACACCTATAATCCCAGTACTTGAGTGGCTGAGACAGGAGCATTGCAAGTTCAAGGCCAGCCTCAGCAACTTACGGAGATCCTGTTTCAAAAATAAAATAGAGCCGGGCGTAGTGGCGCACACTTGTAATCCCAGTACTTGGGAGGCTGAGACAGGAGGATCTGGGTTCACGGCCAGCCTTAGCTACTTAGTGAGGCCCTCTGCAACTTAGTGAGACCCTATTTCAAAATAAAGAATAAAAAATAGGGCTAGGGGTGTAGCTGAGAGGTAGAATGCCCCCAGGTTCCATCCTCAGTACTGCAAAAAATAAAAAATAAAAATAAAATAGGAACACCAAGAATGGTGGCTCACGCTTGGGAGGCTAAGACAGGAGGACTGCAAGTTCAAGGCCAGCCTCAGCTACTTAATGAGACCCTCCACAACTTAGTGAGACCCTGTTTCAAAACAAGGAATTAAAAATAGGGTAGGGGTATAGCTCAGAGGTAGAATGCCCCTGGGTTCAATCCCTAGTACCACAAAAAAATAAATAAATAAAATAGGAGCCAGGTGTGGTGGCAAGTGCTTGTAATCCAGTACTTGGGAGGCTAAGAGACAAGAGGATTGCAGGTTTGAGGAAAGCCTCAGCAAGCAAGCTAATGAGACCCTGTTTCAAAATAAAAATAAAATAGGGCTAGACTATAGAATGCTTCTGTATTCATTCCCCAGTATCAATAATAATAATAATCATAATCATAGGCTGGAGGTGTAGCTCAGACTTAGGACGCCCTTAAATTCAATCTCCAAGACCACAAAAAATAAATAGAAAAAAACCTACCTAGTCTACATAGCTAGTTTAAGATTATTTTCTCAAAATCGTTTAACAATGCAGGAAAAAGCCCATGAAACTTCCCAATTGCTTCCCAGTCCATCAGAAGAACTGCAGTCTAGAGGTGTCAAATGCCTGTGGTCAACAGCTCAACATGGTTCACTCTTGGGCCTCCTATGATGAATTCCCTTCAGGCTCAACTACTCACTGGTTTTAACATCCCCAGTGTAAAATAACCAATAGGGCAAGAACCTGCAGACCGCTCCGTATGGGCGCATGAAAGCTCCTAAAGGTGAGGAGGCAACGACAGTACCCACAGAAGGCCCCCACGTCAGAGCCAATGCACAGCTGAAGCTGCCTCTCCAGGCCAATCGGGGAAGCAGGCTGGTAGGAACCCACGTGCACCAAGCACAGACAGCTTCACTGAGAAAGCAAAACTGGCCAGCACCTAAGACAGTCCCTTGAAGGGGCGCGGGGTCAATTGGGAAAAGGAAGAAATGAAACGGTTTACCAAAGCAGCCACAGAAAGAATTTTAAGAATGCTAAAATCTCTAAACTCTCTAATAAGCCTCAGGTTCTCTCAAAGGAAGCAGTAAGGGCGCTCAGGCAGGTCAGCTGGCCAAGGACCCCTGCCCGAGGCCCCTGCCCAGCGTGTTGTGCGCCTGGGACCACCCAGCTGGGGCTGGAAGACCTCCTGAGGGAAATCCACAAAGTGAAGCCAAGCAGGCTTCCAGAAAGGATCTGTGAGGTGGGTTTGAGGAATTTCAAAAGTACAGCTCAGATGAACCTGAGCAATCACACACTGCTTTAAGCTCTGTTTGCTAAAACAAGGGACTACTGATCCCAAGGCTATTTGGCTCAAGGCATATTTTAATTCCCCCAGCCTGTGGATTGCCTGAGACACCAAAGCAATGCTGGTAGATACGTCATCTATTATTTGTTAACTAATTTAGGAATGAGAAGGTGGGCTTAGAGCTGGCTTGAAGGAGGATTGGTCAGGAAAAGCAAGAAGCCCTCTGGGTCCAGACACAACCCCATGGGGCCTGCAGGTATCAGGCACCTGACCAGGTGTCCTTTGACTCACAGACTAATCTAGCACACGTAGCTGGCTGGGATGGATGCACACTCCTGATGATTCATTGCTGAATCCCTCCCTCCTCTTTCATAAATGAGAACAAATCAGACAAGCTTATTGCAATAATGTAAAATGATACAGAAAGCAAAAGAATCAAGTTAAACCCTTCTGTCCATGAGTTGCCACAGCATTCTGGTCTGTGGAGTCCATGCAGATCTGCCGCTAGCCCATCCTTCACCACTTGCTTGCCAGCCTGGGTTTCCTCATCTGTGAGGTGGGAGTCAGCACACACCTCAGACCTCAAGTAAGCAGTAACTGGGATGAGATGAGCTAAGCCCCCTAGTACAGAGAATAAGCATCCGATCACAGGATTAGCCCCCATGCGACATTCTAATTAAGTTTCTATAATGATCAAACTTTCTGGAAACAAACATGTATATATTTTGTGATCAACAAAAAAAAACAGTAAAGATTTATGAAACACTTTAGAGAGAGAAAAGAAGAAGCTGGGCGAGATGGTGCACACCTATAATCCCAGTATTTGGGATTCTGAGACAGGAGGATCACAGACAGGTTTATGGCCAGCCTCAGCAACTTAGTTAGGCCCTCTGCAACTTAGTGAAACCCTGATTCAAAATAAAATAGGGCTGGGGTAGCTCAGAGGTAGAATACCCCTGGGTTCAATTCCTAGTACCACAAAAAGAAAGAAATCTGTAAGTTCAACTCCTACATATGAATGGGATGGGGGGGGGGGGGATATGTTTTAAAGAACATGTCCTCAAACCCAGCCCCATCATACACCCTTCCCATCAGAACTTTTAAGGCTTAGGCCAGAAGGCTCTCCCCTCTCCTTCCACTGTGGAGAAGGCCCAGGGCTCCATGAGAACAAGAGATAAACAGCTACTGGAGGCCACTCTAGTGGGGAGGAGGTAGCTAGCTGTGCATGCTCCCCTGCTGCTTCAGTTCCCGCCCCTTTGCTGCCCTCCCCAGGGGGATTTGCCCCCACAGCACCCAGGCTGGTTTTTCTCTAGCATCTCTTCACGTATGAGATTTCACCTCCTTGCCAGGAACAGGTACCAGTGTTGTACAACTGAGGCCAAATTCTGAAGCTCCCCACCCACCAATAAATCATGGTAACATTCTGGGTTAAAAAGACTAGGCCATAAACTGATGTCCTTCCAAGAGCAAATCAGAACACGCCTGGATTCCTTAGGAGTAAAAGAAACCCCAATAGATAAGTTTCCATCTTCAGAGCCCAAAAAGGCTAGTTCTATTCTGTCTAACCAATGTGGTTCTGGTTACCCAGCAACTTGAGTTACAGCAGAGCAAAGTCTGGTAGGAAATACACCAGCTGGGAACAAGGTATGGGTTGGTGACCTAGGCTCAGACCAGCCCCTGGACAGCTGTCAACGGCTAGGCATCACTTTTCCCAGCTCTGAAATGAAATGTCCTGGATATAAGCTGAAAAGAATCAAGACATCATTTCCCATTAAGAATTTGCTCCAGCTGGGCGTGGTGGTGCACACTTATAATCCCAGTACTTCGGAGGCTGGGACGGGAGAATCTGGGTTCGCAGACAGTCTCAGCTACTTAGTGAGGCCCTGTTTCAAAATAAAGAATAAAAAATAGGACTGGGGACGTAGCCCAGAGGTAGAATCCCCCTGGGTTCAATTCCCAGTAGTAGAAAAAAGAAAAAGATTTTGCTCAAGGGAGAACCACAATCACAAGTTCAAGGCCAGTTTCAGCAATTTAGCAACACTCGGTTTCAAAATAAAGAAAAAAAAGAGTTGGATTTAGAACACCCTTAGGTTCAATAATCCCCAATACCCCCCCTCAAAAAAAGTGGAACCACTTTCTATATGATTTTTTCACCTTTCAAAACCTAACCCAGAAAAGCAAGAAATGAGCCCTTCATATCAGCGAGGGGCAATTAATTCACCAAGACCATACATCTGACTTTCCACTCAACCACTCTGATGATCCTTATGCAATTACTTTTTGTTGCTGTTGCTACTGGGGATTGAATCCGGGGCATTCTACCTCCAAGCTACATCCCTGGTCTTTTTTTTTTTTTTTTTTTTTGCGGTACTAGGGATTGAACTCAGGGGTGTTCTACCTTCGAGCCATACCCTCAGCCTTTTTATTTTATTTTTTTGCGGTCCTGGGGATGGAACTCAGGGGCATTCTACCTCTGAGCTACACCCCCAGCCCTATTTTTTATTCTTTATTTGAAACAGGGTCTCACTTAGTTGCAGAGGGCCTCACTAAGCAGCTGAGGCTGGCTGCGAACCTGGATTCTCTCATCTAAGTCTCCCACGTACTGGGATTACAAGCATGCATCACCACACTGGCTGCCCTTTTTATTTTAAAACAGGGTCTCATTAAGTTTCTGAGGCTGACCTTGAACCTGGGGTTCTCCTGTCTCAGTCTTCCAAGTACTGTGATTATAGTCCTGTGCCATCATGCCTGGCTTGAGTATTTTTTCTTTATATTTACTGATTTTTTTTCGGTACTGGGGATTGAACTCAGGGGCATCTACCTCCCAGCTATACCCCCAGCCCTATTTTTTTTTTTTTTTTTGCGGTACCAGGGATTGAACTCAGGGGCATTTTACCTCCGAGCTATACCCCCAGCCCTATTTTTTATTCTTTATTTTGAAACCGGTTCTCACTAAGTTGCGGAGTGCCTCACTAGGTAGCTGAGACTGGCCACGAACCCGGATCCTCCAGTCTCAGGCTCCCAAATGTTGGTATTACAAGCATGTGCCACCACGCCCGGCTATCCCTGATCCTTTTTATTTTTTATTTTGAAATGGTCTCACTGAGTTGCTGAGGGCCTGGCTATGCTCCTGAAGCTGACCTTGAACCTTCTATCTCAGCCTACCAAGTACTGGAATTACAGGCATGTGCCACCATGCCCTGCTATGCAATTACTTTTGACAGTCAGGTTGGAATCACAGTACCAAGCTATCGAACAGCATCTACGGAGACTCTCTGTTCCATGTGCTGGGCCATCTGACCACGAGGGGCAGGACAAACAAAGCAGGTGCCTGCAGGTGAGAAGAGAACCTTCAAATTCATCCATTCTCTTAAGACTCAAATTCTGCCAAGAAGAAAGCCAGTCTTAATTTGCGGCTTAAAAGACATTGGCAAGCCGGGCGTGGTGGCGCAGGCTTGTAATCCCAGCATTCGGGAGGCTGAGACCGGAGGATCCGGGTTCGCGGCCAGCCTCAGCTACCTAGTGAGGCACTCCGCAACTTAGTGAGACTTGGTTTCAAAATAAAGAATAAAAAATAGGGCTGGGGGTATACCTCGGAGGTAGAACGCCCCTGAGTTCAATCCCCAGTACCACAAAAAAAAGAAAAAGACATTGGCAGCTCACACACTAATCTCCCTTTTAACAGTAAGAGCAAGCCTCGGGCTGTTTTTAATAAACTTTTAAAAATTTACTAACATTGCTGCTTTCATTGATTTTATTTATCTTTTAAAGAATAGTTGCCTGTTCTTTCTGGAAAGTGACAGTGATGTTTTATTTATGATCATGTTCTAGGTTTTCTTTTGAAATAAAGATATATAAAAATCAGTAAATATAGCCGGGCGTGGTGGCGCACGCTTGTAATCTCAGCATTCGGGAGGCTGAGACCGGAGGATCAGGGTTCGAGGCCAGCCTCAGCTACCTAGTGAGGCACTCCGCAACTTAGTGAGACTCGGTTTCAAAATAAAGAATAAAAAATAGGGCTGGGGGTGTAGCTCAGAGGTAGAATGCCCCTGAGTTCAATCCCCAGTACCGCCAAAAAAAACAAAAAAACAAAAAAATAAATAAATAAATAAAGAATAAAAAATAGGGCTGGGGGTATAGCTGGGAGGCAGAACGCCCCTGAGTTCAATCCCCAGTACCGAAAAAAAAATCAGTAAATATAAAGAAAAAATACTCAAGCCAGGCATGATGGCACAGGACTATAATCACAGTACTTGGAAGACTGAGACAGGAGAACCCCAGGTTCAAGGTCAGCCTCAGAAACTTAATGAGACCCTGTTTTAAAATAAAAAGGGCAGCCAGTGTGGTGATGCATGCTTGTAATCCCAGTACGTGGGAGACTTAGATGAGAGAATCCAGGTTCGCAGCCAGCCTCAGCTGCTTAGTGAGGCCCTCTGCAACTAAGTGAGACCCTGTTTCAAATAAAGAATAAAAAATAGGGCTGGGGGTGTAGCTCAGAGGTAGAATGCCCCTGAGTTCCATCCCCAGGACCGCAAAAAAATAAAATAAAAAGGCTGAGGGTATGGCTCGAAGGTAGAACACCCCTGAGTTCAATCCCTAGTACCGCAAAAAAAAAAAAAAAAAAAAAGACCAGGGATGTAGCTTGGAGGTAGAATGCCCCGGATTCAATCCCCAGTAGCAACAGCAACAAAAAGTAATTGCATAAGGATCATCAGAGTGGTTGAGTGGAAAGTCAGATGTATGGTCTTGGTGAATTAATTGCCCCTCGCTGATATGAAGGGCTCATTTCTTGCTTTTCTGGGTTAGGTTTTGAAAGGTGAAAAAATCATATAGAAAGTGGTTCCACTTTTTTTGAGGGGGGGTATTGGGGATTATTGAACCTAAGGGTGTTCTAAATCCAACTCTTTTTTTTCTTTATTTTGAAACCGAGTGTTGCTAAATTGCTGAAACTGGCCTTGAACTTGTGATTGTGGTTCTCCCTTGAGCAAAATCTTTTTCTTTTTTCTACTACTGGGAATTGAACCCAGGGGGATTCTACCTCTGGGCTACGTCCCCAGTCCTATTTTTTATTCTTTATTTTGAAACAGGGCCTCACTAAGTAGCTGAGACTGTCTGCGAACCCAGATTCTCCCGTCCCAGCCTCCGAAGTACTGGGATTATAAGTGTGCACCACCACGCCCAGCTGGAGCAAATTCTTAATGGGAAATGATGTCTTGATTCTTTTCAGCTTATATCCAGGACATTTCATTTCAGAGCTGGGAAAAGTGATGCCTAGCCGTTGACAGCTGTCCAGGGGCTGGTCTGAGCCTAGGTCACCAACCCATACCTTGTTCCCAGCTGGTGTATTTCCTACCAGACTTTGCTCTGCTGTAACTCAAGTTGCTGGGTAACCAGAACCACATTGGTTAGACAGAATAGAACTAGCCTTTTTGGGCTCTGAAGATGGAAACTTATCTATTGGGGTTTCTTTTACTCCTAAGGAATCCAGGCGTGTTCTGATTTGCTCTTGGAAGGACATCAGTTTATGGCCTAGTCTTTTTAACCCAGAATGTTACCATGATTTATTGGTGGGTGGGGAGCTTCAGAATTTGGCCTCAGTTGTACAACACTGGTACCTGTTCCTGGCAAGGAGGTGAAATCTCATACGTGAAGAGATGCTAGAGAAAAACCAGCCTGGGTGCTGTGGGGGCAAATCCCCCTGGGGAGGGCAGCAAAGGGGCGGGAACTGAAGCAGCAGGGGAGCATGCACAGCTAGCTACCTCCTCCCCACTAGAGTGGCCTCCAGTAGCTGTTTATCTCTTGTTCTCATGGAGCCCTGGGCCTTCTCCACAGTGGAAGGAGAGGGGAGAGCCTTCTGGCCTAAGCCTTAAAAGTTCTGATGGGAAGGGTGTATGATGGGGCTGGGTTTGAGGACATGTTCTTTAAAACATATCCCCCCCCCCCCCATCCCATTCATATGTAGGAGTTGAACTTACAGATTTCTTTCTTTTTGTGGTACTAGGAATTGAACCCAGGGGTATTCTACCTCTGAGCTACCCCAGCCCTATTTTATTTTGAATCAGGGTTTCACTAAGTTGCAGAGGGCCTAACTAAGTTGCTGAGGCTGGCCATAAACCTGTCTGTGATCCTCCTGTCTCAGAATCCCAAATACTGGGATTATAGGTGTGCACCATCTCGCCCAGCTTCTTCTTTTCTCTCTCTAAAGTGTTTCATAAATCTTTACTGTTTTTTTTTGTTGATCACAAAATATATACATGTTTGTTTCCAGAAAGTTTGATCATTATAGAAACTTAATTAGAATGTCGCATGGGGGCTAATCCTGTGATCGGATGCTTATTCTCTGTACTAGGGGGCTTAGCTCATCTCATCCCAGTTACTGCTTACTTGAGGTCTGAGGTGTGTGCTGACTCCCACCTCACAGATGAGGAAACCCAGGCTGGCAAGCAAGTGGTGAAGGATGGGCTAGCGGCAGATCTGCATGGACTCCACAGACCAGAATGCTGTGGCAACTCATGGACAGAAGGGTTTAACTTGATTCTTTTGCTTTCTGTATCATTTTACATTATTGCAATAAGCTTGTCTGATTTGTTCTCATTTATGAAAGAGGAGGGAGGGATTCAGCAATGAATCATCAGGAGTGTGCATCCATCCCAGCCAGCTACGTGTGCTAGATTAGTCTGTGAGTCAAAGGACACCTGGTCAGGTGCCTGATACCTGCAGGCCCCATGGGGTTGTGTCTGGACCCAGAGGGCTTCTTGCTTTTCCTGACCAATCCTCCTTCAAGCCAGCTCTAAGCCCACCTTCTCATTCCTAAATTAGTTAACAAATAATAGATGACGTATCTACCAGCATTGCTTTGGTGTCTCAGGCAATCCACAGGCTGGGGGAATTAAAATATGCCTTGAGCCAAATAGCCTTGGGATCAGTAGTCCCTTGTTTTAGCAAACAGAGCTTAAAGCAGTGTGTGATTGCTCAGGTTCATCTGAGCTGTACTTTTGAAATTCCTCAAACCCACCTCACAGATCCTTTCTGGAAGCCTGCTTGGCTTCACTTTGTGGATTTCCCTCAGGAGGTCTTCCAGCCCCAGCTGGGTGGTCCCAGGCGCACAACACGCTGGGCAGGGGCCTCGGGCAGGGGTCCTTGGCCAGCTGACCTGCCTGAGCGCCCTTACTGCTTCCTTTGAGAGAACCTGAGGCTTATTAGAGAGTTTAGAGATTTTAGCATTCTTAAAATTCTTTCTGTGGCTGCTTTGGTAAACCGTTTCATTTCTTCCTTTTCCCAATTGACCCCGCGCCCCTTCAAGGGACTGTCTTAGGTGCTGGCCAGTTTTGCTTTCTCAGTGAAGCTGTCTGTGCTTGGTGCACGTGGGTTCCTACCAGCCTGCTTCCCCGATTGGCCTGGAGAGGCAGCTTCAGCTGTGCATTGGCTCTGACGTGGGGGCCTTCTGTGGGTACTGTCGTTGCCTCCTCACCTTTAGGAGCTTTCATGCGCCCATACGGAGCGGTCTGCAGGTTCTTGCCCTATTGGTTATTTTACACTGGGGATGTTAAAACCAGTGAGTAGTTGAGCCTGAAGGGAATTCATCATAGGAGGCCCAAGAGTGAACCATGTTGAGCTGTTGACCACAGGCATTTGACACCTCTAGACTGCAGTTCTTCTGATGGACTGGGAAGCAATTGGGAAGTTTCATGGGCTTTTTCCTGCATTGTTAAACGATTTTGAGAAAATAATCTTAAACTAGCTATGTAGACTAGGTAGGTTTTTTTCTATTTATTTTTTGTGGTCTTGGAGATTGAATTTAAGGGCGTCCTAAGTCTGAGCTACACCTCCAGCCTATGATTATGATTATTATTATTATTGATACTGGGGAATGAATACAGAAGCATTCTATAGTCTAGCCCTATTTTATTTTTATTTTGAAACAGGGTCTCATTAGCTTGCTTGCTGAGGCTTTCCTCAAACCTGCAATCCTCTTGTCTCTTAGCCTCCCAAGTACTGGATTACAAGCACTTGCCACCACACCTGGCTCCTATTTTATTTATTTATTTTTTTGTGGTACTAGGGATTGAACCCAGGGGCATTCTACCTCTGAGCTATACCCCTACCCTATTTTTAATTCCTTGTTTTGAAACAGGGTCTCACTAAGTTGTGGAGGGTCTCATTAAGTAGCTGAGGCTGGCCTTGAACTTGCAGTCCTCCTGTCTTAGCCTCCCAAGCGTGAGCCACCATTCTTGGTGTTCCTATTTTATTTTTATTTTTTATTTTTTGCAGTACTGAGGATGGAACCTGGGGGCATTCTACCTCTCAGCTACACCCCTAGCCCTATTTTTTATTCTTTATTTTGAAATAGGGTCTCACTAAGTTGCAGAGGGCCTCACTAAGTAGCTAAGGCTGGCCGTGAACCCAGATCCTCCTGTCTCAGCCTCCCAAGTACTGGGATTACAAGTGTGCGCCACTACGCCCGGCTCTATTTTATTTTTGAAACAGGATCTCCGTAAGTTGCTGAGGCTGGCCTTGAACTTGCAATGCTCCTGTCTCAGCCACTCAAGTACTGGGATTATAGGTGTGCACCACCATGCCTTGCTTAGATAGGTTATTTAGAGATTTATTACCCTCTGCACTCCCAGTTCTAGGGATAGAATCCAGGGGCACTTTGCACCTAAGCTACATCCCCAGCCCCTTTTTATTTTTTATATTGGGACAGTCTCACTAAGTTGTCCAGGATCGCCTCCAACTTGTTTTGGTTTTGGTACTGGGGATTGAACTCAGGCATTCTATGTCTGAGCTACACCCCTACCTCTATGTTTTATTTTTATTTTGAAACAGTGTCTCTCTAGGTTGATAAGAGTCTCACTGCTTGCTGAGACTGTCTTCCAATCTGCAGTCCTCCTGTTTCAGCCTCCCAAGTCCTGGGATTACAAGTGTGCACCACCATGCCTGGCTTTTGTCTCCAACTTGTGATCTTCCTATTTCAACTTTCAAAGTAGCTGGTTTTCAGGTGTGTGCCACTGTGCTCAGCTTAGGTACCATTCTTTGTGAGAAAAACTCACTAGTTTAAGTGGGAAAAAAAATTATCCTTTGTTAGGTGAGTTTTATATTCTTTTTATTTTTTATGAGTGTCAAATGGTGGAAACCATTTAAAATTACTTAAAGACAAATAAGGGAGCCACTTGCCTAAGAAAGTAAAGTCCCAGAGTAGGATCTCCTGGGTGTAAGGCTCAAAGGGTTGCCACATGATCTCACTCCTCATCTCTACACGTCTGTGTCAGCGTTGGGCTCTACATGGTGGCAGAGTGGTTTCTGGGCTTTTAGGCCTCCCAGATCGAGCACAGCCAGAAAAAGAGAGAGGGGGAGAGAAGCAGTGAGGTAGGCACACAGCCCTTTCCTAACTCTCCTGAAAGTCCTAAGATTCACTGTTGATCCCTTGAATCATGTGCCTGCTTTGAACCAGTCCCTGTGCTTGGGAAGGGGTGTTACATCTGCCCACCCCTGTACTAGGCATCAGAAACAACCACAAATCCCTGCAAGGAACCCGGATTCAGAAACCTACAGGCAATCCTGCAGTGGAGCTTGAAATCAAAAAGCTATCCACACGGGACATGGTGGTGCATGCCTGTAATCCCAGTACTTGGGAGACTGAGACAGGATCACAGGTTCGAGGCCAGCCTCAGCTATTTAGTGAGACTCTGTCTCAAAATAAAAAATAAAAAGGGCTGGTGGTATAGCTCAGTGGTAGAGTGCTTCTGCATTCAATTCCCATTGGGGGGGAGGGAGAAAAAGAGCACGACCAGGATGTAGGCAGATGGCCCATAGGGACAGATAGATAGATGTGTCTCCTTGTCTGGCTGAGAAGCAGTCTCTTAAGTCCAAAATGTTGATCATAAGTAGTACCAAGGGCTTCTTTCCAAGCTAGGGAAATGTTGGATGAAGTTGCAGCCTAGCGACATGGATGGCTGCTTCCTGCAGGGACTTGGTGCCCAGATCTGCACCTTGGGACCGCTCTGAGCTGGCCTCTCTGCTCCAGTGTGGGCCTTTCCTTCCTGCAGAGGAGACAGCACCGTCTGAGAGGCATGAATGGGAATTTCCTCCTTCCAGGACCAAGTCAGCATGACTCGGGATGGCTTTGCCTGGAAAAACTGAATCAAAGAGTGCACTCCGGCCAAGGATTTCCCCAAACGCTAATCAGTGCTGAGTACTTCCAGCGTGTTGCCTTTGGCTCTGCGGAGAGTTTTGTCCACTGTAGCTCCAGTGTCTGACTTCTGCTGCCCAGAAGACAAGAAATGAGTTTTAGGGATGAACCCAGGAAAAGGGATGTGCTCCTTCACCATCCTGACCTCTACCACATGTGAAAAACCTTGATGACCAAATTCATAGGTCAGCAGCTGGCCTGGGCCCCAGCATTAACACGGGGATCATAGTGTTGCTTGCTTAAATGAAATCCCAAAAGTGTCAGGGAAATCCTCCATAAAAAGTCCTCACCACAATCAGTGTTAAAAACGAATCTTCTCAAGCTGGGCATGGTGGCGCACTCTTGTAATCGCAGTACTTGGGAGGCTGAGACCAGAGGATCCAGGTTCACAGCCAGCCTCAGCAAGTAGTGAGACTCATCAACCTAGCAAGACCTTCTGCAACTTAGTGAGACCCTGTTTCAAAATACAGAATAAAAAATAGGACTGGGGCGTAGCCCAGAGGTAGAATGCCCCTGGGTTCAATCCCCAGTACCACAAAAAAAAGTAGCCGGGTGTGGTGGCACACACCTATAATCACAGTACTTAGGAGGCTGAGACAGGAGGATTGCAGGTTCAAGGACAGCCTCAGCAAGTAGTGAGACTCATCAACCTAGCAAGACCCTGTTTCAAAATAAAGATAAGAAGTAGGGCTGGGGATGTAACTTGGAGGTAGAATGCCCCTGGGTTCAATCCCCAGTACTGCAAAAATAAAATAAAATACAAAAGTAAAATAAGTAAAAGGGGCTGGAGATATAGTTCAGTTGTAGAGCACTTGTGTAATGTGTGCCAGGCCCTGGGTTCAATCTCTAACACTGCCCCTCTGCGATCCTTCTATATCAGCCTTCCCAAATACTGGGATTGCAGGTCTGTACCATCTTGCTGGCTGACATTGACATTTTTGAAGAAGCTAGGCAAGTTGCTTCTCAAACATAAATCCTTTATGTGCATGAGGTCCACTACCCGGGACCTTGGTAAAAATGCGCAGTCTGATTCTGGAGGCGAGCGGGGACCTGTGAGCCTGCTTTTCTGGTACAGTTTCTGGCGATGCAACACTGCCAGTCTCCTGCCCACTCTTAGAGGCAGGTGATGTAGATCCATGTTCTAGGTCTGCTTTGTCATGATTAATTCCGGTTGAGTATTTTGGCAAGTGCCCTTCTGGAAGTACTTGACTATGAAGAGAGGGTTCCCTGAAGAGTCCTGGGGAGTTCCCAGTTGGGGAGAGAGTTGCTCAAGACTAGAAGGGTACTTGGCATAAGTGAGGGAGGAGAATTTCAACATGAGTCAGTTGGAGACATAGACATAGCTTTATTTAGGAAGCAAGAAACACATATTCAAGGAAGAGTGGGGGCCGGAATGAGAGATACCCTTTGTTAGGGGGGAGTTCATAGCTCTTTTATAGGACACTTGGTAGAGAGGGTGGACAGGGTGAGGTATGTGAGGACAACTTCAATCTGGTAATCATAAGATGATTTAGGGTATTTTGATCATCTTGGGGTCCCTGGGTACGTGTGCTCAAGAAATTTATCTCTAAATGAATGAGTTTCTTGTCTTGTTTGACATGTTCCCTGTGGTCTCTGTTATCTGATCAAGAGACACTTTTTTGAGGACAGTTAGTGCAGTGTATTTTCGTAAGTGAATGTGTAAAGATACTTAAATTTCTCAGAAATTTGAGTATGACAGGCCTGGTGTGGAGAGTGAGGAACTTTAGCAAAAGGCTTTCATTTTCTTCCTGTATGTCTCCTTTCTATCGATTTCTTTTATTTCTTCTATCCCACCTCGGGCGTTTTCCATGCAGCACATCAGCTGGCACCTCATTTCAATTTGTCCTGCTGTTTGTGAGGCTATGTGAGAGCATTCCATCCAAGTGGAGTCTGCCAGCTCTCCATTGAAAGGGCACCTTTCTCCCAGTGTAATTATTAAGCAGCCTGTAATTATAATTAATAAGTAATCTTTGAAACAGCATGGATGTCCTGTTTCCCAACAGTTTTCAACTATTGATGACTATTTTGGGGGAAAATAGCATCTTACAATTATAATCCTCTGCTGGCAACACATGCCTCTTATGGAAAGAGCAATTAATTGTGCATGTCATTTAAAAAAAAAAAAAAAAGATGTAACTTGTAGCTGGTTGACTCACATTTCTACTATAAACATTGACTTTTACAGCTTACCAATTTGTGTGTGTGTGTGTGTGTGTGTGTGTGTGTGTGTGTATGTGTAACTGGGGATTGAACCCAGGGGCATCTACCTCTGAGCTACACCCAAGTAAGTAGCTGAGGCTGGCCGAGAACCCAGATCCTCCGGTTTCAGCCTCTCAAGTACTGAGATTACAGGCATGCGCCACCATGCCCTGCTAGTTTGGTCTATTTTTTAAAAAATCAATTAATTAAAAAAATGTTTTGAGCCGGGTGTGGTGGCGCACGCTTGTAATCCCAGCATTTGGGAGGCTGAGACCGGAGGATCCGGGTTCGCGGCCAGCCTCAGCTACCTAGTGAGGCACTCCGCAACTTAGTGAGACTCGGTTTCAAAATAAAGAATAAAAAATAGGGCTGGGGGTGTAGCTTGGAGGTAGAATGCCCCTGAGTTCAATCCCCAGTACCGGAAAAAAAAAAAAAAAAAAAAAATGTTTTGAGCTGGGTATGGTAATGCACACTTTTTAATCCCAGTACTTGGGAGGCTGAGACCGGAGGATCCTAGTTCACAGCCAGCCTCAGCTACTTGGTGAGGCCCTGTGCAACTTAGTGAGACTCTGTTTCAAAATAAAGAATAAAAAATAAAAAACAGGGCTGGGTGTTTAGCTTGGTAGCATGCCCCTGGGATCCATTCCCAATACCAAAAAAAAAAAAAAAAAAAAAAAAGTTTTGGAGAGCCTCCTGAGGTTGCTTGTTGAATTATAATCCGTATCCTTAAATATCCAATAGACTTAAAAAAAATTACTCTCTTAAACTGGACAGGCAATTCTCATATGTTACAAGTTATTCTTTTTGATTGAAATAAAGAGTTGGAGCGTGATGGTACATGCCTGTAATCTAAGTACTTGAGAAACTGAGATAGGAGGATCTCAGTGTCCTCTGCAATTTAGCCAGGCTCTCAGCAACCTAGTCAGAGGCCCTGTTTCAAAACAAAAAACAAGCCCTTCGTGGTGGTGCATGCTTGTAATCCCAGTACTTGGGAGGCATAGACAGGAAGATTGCAGATTCCCGTCCAGCCTCAGCAACCTCTTGAGGCCCTCTGCAATTTAGTGAGACTTAGCCCTGTTTCAAAATAAAACATGAAAATAGGGCTGAGGATGTATCTCAGAGGTAGAATGCTGCTGAGTTTAATTCTCAATGACAAGAAAAAAAAAAAAAAAAAACCCACAAAACTCAAGCTGGGCATGGTGGTGCACATTTGTAATTCCAGTAGTTGAAAGGCTGAGATTGGAGGATCCGGGTTCAAAGGCAGCCTCAGTTACTTAGTGAGGCCCTCTGCAACTTAATGAGAACCTGTTTCAAAAATAAAGAATAAAAAATAGGACTGAGGGTGTAGCTCAGAGGTAGAATACCCCTGGGGTTCAATCCCTAGTACTTCAAAAAACAAACAAAAACAAACAAACAAAACCACCAAACCCACAAAACAAAAAGGGCTGTAGTTTAGAGGTAGACTACCCCTGAGTTCAATCCTCAGTACCACACATACCCACGCCCACATAAATATGTGGTGTGTGTACACATGCACACACACACACACACACACACACACACACAGAGTTGGGTGGCTAAGAAGGGAACATTTAAGGACTTAATTTTTTTTTTTTTCCGGTACTGGGGATTGAACTCAGGGGCATTCTACCTTTGAGCTATACCCCCAGCCCTATTTTTTATTCTTTTATTTTGAAACCAGGTCTCATTAAGTTGCGGAATGCCTCACTAGGTAGCTGAGGCTGGCCTCGAACCCGGATCCTCTGGTCTCAGCCTCCCAAATGCTGGGATTACAAGCGTGCGCCACCACGCCCGGCTTAAGGACTTAATTTAAGCAAAAGCAAAGTGGATTTGGTGCTCCAGGGAATAATCCATCCTCCCTCCCTTACTCCCAGCTATGAAGCTGTAGAGGAGAGATTCCAGGGAGGAGGCCTCTTTACCTGTAAGAGTTGGGATGTTTGACAGTCTTCTAAATTGGCCCACAACCAGGACCAGCTCCTTCTCCTTGCAGAAAGATTAGGGTGAGAGTACTCAAACTCACAGAGGGACAGACCTGGCTCTTAATCCCAGCTCCACCTTCCGCCAGCAGTATAGCCTTGGGCAAGTTTCTAAACCCCAGTTTCCTTGCCTGTGACTTCTGGATAATAATGGGTCTTGTCCCTAGAGTTGTTGAAGTGTGGTTAACTCAAGGTCTGGGTAGTAGTGAATGAAGCAGGCTGATTGAATGCAGTTCCAGTTCTTTTTTCTTTTTAGTGCTGGGATTGAACCCAGGGCCTCATACATACTATTATATGCCTGATATACTTTAGCCAAGAGGAGGGTGGTAGATGATTGGATACTGTTAGTCACTTTCAGCAACATTATTGTTCAGGAGATAAATCGAATTGGGGAGTTTCATTTCACAAATAGGACCTGAGCTTCTGCTCCGTGCCAGGCAGAACTCCAGTCCAGGATATGGGTCCTTGTTCCGCAGAGCATTCCTGGTGTTGATCACCCAGGTGTGCTTTCTGACAAACATTGCGCTGTCTGGAGACCTGTGGATTTTCTTGCATAAATCACATTGAAAAGGCATCATTTACTTTCTAGATTTGGCATCTTTACATGAATCAAGTATTTTTTTTTTTTTTTGGTGCTACTGGGGATAGAACCCACGGGCACTCTACCTCCGAGCTATACCCCCGGTCCTTTTTTTTTTTTTTTTTTTTTAAATTCTTTATTTCAAAACCGAGTCTCACTAAGTTGCGGAGTGCCTCACTAGGTAGCTGAGGCTGGCCGCGAACCTGGATCCTCCGGTCTCAGCCTCCCGAATGCTGGGATTACAAGCGTGCGCCACCATGCCCAGCGGCCCAGTCCTATTTTTTTATTCTTTATTTTAAAATAGGGTCTCTCTAAGTTGCGGAGGACCTCACTAGGTAGCTGAGGCTGGCCTCGAACCTGGATCCTCCGGTCTCAGCCTCCCGAATGCTGAGATTACAAGCATGTGCCACCACGCCCGACTACCACCTCAGTGTCTTACAGTGATTTCATTTACACATAATTCAGTGGCCTCCTCCCCCTTAATACTGGGGATAGAACCCAGGAGCATTCTACCTCAAAGCTACACACCCAGCTCTTTTTAGTTTTTTATTTTGAAACACAGGATCTTACTAAGGTGCTGAGGGTCTTGCTATAAATTCCTGGGGCTGGCCTGGAACCTGTGATCCTCCTGTCTCAGCCTCCCAAATATTAGGAAGACAGGTTTGCACCACTGTGCCTAGCTTAAACTTAAAAAAAAGAAAAAAAAGTTTTAAAAGAAAACTTAATGTATATTATTGAACTATATACATATGTACATGCATTTGTATGTATATGGCAGTGAATGAATGAATGAATGCATTTAGTGCTGGGGCTTAAACTCACACATGCTAAGCTCATGATCTGCCACTGTGCCACACCCCCAACTTTGTTTTATTTTGTTGGTAGAGCATTTGTTGTAATGTATAAATTGACAGTTTAGGAAATCACACAAGCCAAAGGAAAGGGTAGACTCACATGTATTTTCACCAGGATTGCCAGAGAAAGGCAGTTAAATTTGAATTTCAGACAAACAATGAATAACTTTCTAGTATAAATATGCCCCAAAGATGGCAGGCAGCCCTTAACTTCCTCCAAGTTATTACATGGGACACAGTGATACTAAACAATTCTTTGTTGTTTACCTAAATTCATATTTAACTGGACATCTTGTATTTTTATTTGCAAATACGACACCCCTAGGCCCCACCACCTGCTCAGAGACGCCCTCCTCTATATTTGTATTTGCTGCTGAACTGCAGAGGCAGCTCCCTGATGAGGCTTTGGGCACTGGGGCGGGGGCCAGATTAGCAATTAGCTAACCGTGACCTCACCCAGGAGGAATGTGCTCTTGCTAGGTATTAGCAGAGGTTCAGGCTCCAGGGAGCCATTGTCAGGAGCTCCTCAGTGACGTCATCTGCTGGAAAAGCCAGCTTCCAGGCCCCAGGAAAAAGCTCCAAAGCCAGGACTCCAGTTTTGGTAATAAATGGGAATGGAGTTTCACAGGTGGAGTGTGGAGGAATTTATTGCCACAGGAAGCCTGATGGAGCCTCCTGCCTGCGCGCAGCCCCCAGCCAGGCCAGGTTTCTGAGTTCTGGTGAACAATCAGAAGCTTCTGACTGGGTCTGTGATTACACCGTTGGCCCAAGACCCTGGAAAAGTTGGCTCCAGGAGCTGCAAAGGGGGTGTCAGGACTGTTTTGCAGCCCTGAGTGGAGCCTTTAAATTGGGAGAAGGGGAAACTGATGTGGAAATTGTTCATTAGACCCTTGTAGGGGAGCTCTAGAAGATTCGTACTTTGTGACCATCTGAGTCCTCACCGTCTCTCTCATCTTATCATTACCGTGGGAGCCCCCTCCCCACCAGGTGGAGCATGCCTTCTAGATGTAGACACCCACAAAACCCCGTTTAACCTTGTGGTTTGGAAGAAATAGAAAGAGCCTTAAAATTTCTCCTAATTTTTAGGGACCATTTACTACGCATGAGTGGGCTGTCAGACTAGGGGGAGACCCGACTTAAATCAGGTGCTGAGTATGGTAACTAGTCATTTAATTTTATTTGAAATCTCCCAAAAAGCATTCTGGAAAAAGAGGGCCTCTGGGGTTGTGGGATTCTTTGGGGTTCCACTCAGGGAGTTACCCTAGGTACTGTGTTCAGCCAAAGTCCTAGCTGCCTGCAGCTTGTTCTGAAGCTCTGGCCTCCCTCCCGTCTGACTTTCTTTGTCAGATTAGGATTTGGAAGCATTGACGCTGGGTCTCCAGGTTGGCACACTGTGTAGCTTCTGCCTGGGTGACTGAGACAGCCCCTAGTGCCCCCCTTTCTTGTATGTCACTCACTGGACACAGTGTAGCCTCTCCAAGCCTCTGTTTTGGCATTGATAAAATCCGTGTGTCCATTATGGGTGAAACACTTAGCCAGGGTGCTCCAGCGAGAAGAGTGACCCAGTGGGTGGCTCATGTTGGCTGTTGGTTGGGGGAATGGCATTTTAGGGGAAATCTGTGTCATCAAAACAGTTGAGCTTGACCAGCCAGGCGTGGTGGCGCACGCTTGTAATCCCAGCATTCAGGAGGCTGAAACCGGAGGATCCGGGTTCCTGGCCAGCCTCAGCTACCTAGTGAGGCACTCCGCAACTTAGTGAAACCCGGTTTCAAAATAAAGAATAAAAAATAGGGCTGGGGGTTTGGCTCGGAGGTAGAACGCCCCTGAGTTCAATCCCTAGTACCGCAAAAAAAAAAAAAAAAAGAGTTGAGCTTGATCATACTTCTGAATTTGCCTTGCCCCAGCCTGGCCGGCCATTTATCACTTGGGAGTCTCCCCATCTCCACCCCTTTATAAAATGGGGGTGCTGTGGAGTGGTGCCAGGAACTGAGGGCAGGCCCTCCAACAAATGTCTTTCTTTTTTCTTTCTTTCTTTCTTTTTTCTTTTGCAGTACTGGGGATTGAACCCAGGAACATTCTACCTCCAAGCCTCCAAGCTATACCCCCAGTCCTATTTTTTATTCTTTATTTTGAAATAGGGTCTCACTAAGTTTCACTAAGTTGTGGAGAGCCTCACTAAGTAGCTGAGGCTGGCCACGAACCTGTGATCCTCCTATCTCGGCCTCCCAAGTACTGGGATTACGAGCGGGCACCACCTTGCCCAGCTCAACGAGTGCCTTTCACTTCCCTAATATTAACTTGCTCCCAGGCATGAGATTTCATTAGCAATGATTATTTATTTATTATTTTTTGTGGTACTGGGGATTGAACCTCAGGGGCGTTCTACCTCCGAGAATTTTATTTCTTATTTGGAAAGAGGGTCTCACTAAGTTGTGGAGAGCCTCACTAAGTAGCTAAGGTTGGCCATGAACCTGCGATCCTCCTGTCTCGGCCTCCCAAATACTGGGATTACAGGTATGCACCACCATGTCTGGTAGCAATGATTATTTTTATTTAAGAAAGAAAACTTGAAGCCATTGGAGCTTGAGAAGAACTTGGGATAAGCCATGTCTGAGCCTAGGACTGACTGAGGTCCTGTGCCCAGCTTGGCACCCAGTGACCCTGGCCTCTCTGAGAGCTGGCCCAGATGGATGGGGTCAGGGGACAGACTCATAATGTTCCATTCACACTTGGAATAAAATTTAGATTGATTAGAGCTGGGTGTGATGGTGCACGCTTGTAGTCCCAGCATTTGGGAGGCTGAGACAAGGATCCAGGTTCGCGGTCAGCCCCAGCTACCTAGTGAGGCCCTCTGCAACTTAGTGAGACCCTGTTTCAAAATAAAGAATAAAAAATAGGGCTGGGGATATAGCTTGGAGGTAGAATGCCTCTGAGCTCAATCTCCAGTACCGGAAAAAAAAAAAAAATTAGATTGATTATAGAGGAATATCTTATAATTAGGAAAATTGATACTGAGAAAACATACCATATATATCAAAACCAATACATGAGGTAACTGAAATTACTTCAAATAAAGAACTTCTTCCAGCCAAACTGCCAAGCCATTCTCATATCCAGCTCTAAAATGGCCCAAGCTGGCTGTGGTGGTGCACTCCTGTAATCTCAGCCACTTGGGAGGCTGAGACAGGAGGATGACAGGTTGTAGGACAGTGTCAGCAACTTGTCGAGACTCTCTGCAACCGAGGGAGGCACTGTTTCAAAACAAAATTTTAAAAATAGGGCTGGGGGCATAGCTCAAAGGTAGAATGTCCCAGGTTCAATCCCTAGTACCACCAAAAAACCAAACAAAAACAAAACAAACAGAAAAACAAAGGCCCAGCATACTCTCTTGAACCCCTAGTGGTGGCTGTCTCTCTTCCTCCTCCGAGGGCGGGTCTGATAACAGTGGCCGGGGCATTTGGCTCTTGGCCCAGTGAGTAACAGTGTAAGAGAGGACACAGGGCCTTGGGTCCGAGAGACCAGGCTGAGGCGTTTTCTTACCTGTTCAGAGAATCTAGAAGCCACAAAAACTTCAGCTTCTAGATCATTTCGTGTGCAGTGGCTGCTGGCTGCATCGATGTGGATGTCAGGTTGTCCTCTGAGAGCTTGAGAGCGCGTGGCTGGCTGGAGCCCACCATATGCACTGACCTGCTCCAGTGACTTCCGTGCTGGCATCAACCATGGGAGGAAGTGCTCGTGGGTGCATGGTGCACTCCAAGGATGCCACAGAGCCCAGCTACTGGGTAAAGGTCATGCCCTGCCCGGTCCAGATAAAGACCGTGCAAGGACTGGCACTTCCTCCTCACCATGCCCAGTTTGTGTGCCTCTTGGATTCCGTACGTTCACAGTGACATTTGTATCCACTAAAGGTCTTTCTTTCTATTTATTTAGGTAGTGGGGATTGAACCTCGAGGTGTTCTGTCTCTGAGCTACATCCCAGCCCTTTTCATTCCTTTAATTCCAAAACAGGGTCTTCCTATGTTGCCCACCAACTTGAGATCCTCCTGCCTCTGCCTCCCGAGTAGCGTTGATTACAGGCTTGAGCCACCGCAAGCCTACTTACAAGCTTGCACCATCATGCCTGGCTCCCGTTTATATCTCCGGACACTGTGCTAGGCATGTTTCATTCCTACGAGGTGAAGACATTGTCAGCACATTTTTTTTTTTTTTTGGTACTGGGGATTGAACCCAGAGGCATTCGACCTCCGAGCTACACTCCTAGCCCTATTTTCATTCTTTATTTTGAAACAAGGTCTACTAAGATTCGAAGGGCCTCACTAAGTAGTTGGGTTGGCCTATCTCAGCCTCCCAAGTACTGGAATTATAAGCCTGCGCCACCATGCCTGGCTGTCAGCACATTTTAAAGTTTAGGGAAACAGAGGTTTTGAGAGAGAGAGAGATCACATGGGGGTAAAATCTGATATCAATCCAGGCTGCCGAACCTCTCTGTGCTGTGGGTCTGTCAGGGATTTAGACTTTCCACATTCATCTAGATTTTGGCTCTAAAAAATGTAATAAACAAGCTGGGTGTGGTGGCACATACCTGTAATCCCAGTACTTGGGAGGCTGAGACAGAAGGATCTCAGGTTCGAGGACAGCCTCAGCAAATAGTGTGAGACTCTCATCAACCTAGAGAGACCCTGTTTCAAAATAAAAATAAAAAATAGTGCTGGGGGTGTAGCTCTGAAGTAGAATGCCCCTGGGTTCAATTCCCAGTAACACACACACATACACACACACACATGAATAAACAAGCTGGGCATGGAGGTACACATCTGTTATCTCAGCTACTCGAGAGGCTGAGGCAGAAGGATCGCAAGTTTGAGGCCAGGCCCAGCAACTTAGTGAGATCCCGTCTCAACATAAAATTCAAAAGTACTGGGGATGTGACTCAGTGGTAAAGCACTTGCCTAGCATGCATGAGTCTCTGAGCTCCATCCCCGGTATTAGTGAAACAAAAAGGATAATTAACTGATTTTAAGTTAAATCTGTTACTTTCTACATAAAATTATTTAGAAAGAGCTTCTAGGCTGGGCATGGTGGCGCACGCTTGTAATCTCAGTACTTGGGAGGCTGAGACAGGAGGATCGCAGGTTCGCAGCCAGCCTCAGCTATTTAGTGAGGCCCTTTGCAACTTAGTGAGACCCTGTTTCAAAAATAAAGAATAAAAAATAGGGCTGGGGGTGTAGCTTGGAGGTAGAATGCCCCTGAGTTCAATCCCCAGTACCAGGAAAAAAAAAAAAGAAAGAGCTTCTATTAGGTCAATTTGACGTTAGCTAGAGTGTGTTCATGTCACAAACTGTATTCTTGCCAGTTTTAAAGACTCTGTGTTAGAAACATGACCCCATCTTCAAGTACAGTGCCTCACAGTGAAGAAGACAGAATGTGTGTGCAACTTGCTCTGGCACATTTTACAGGACGTGGCTCATCACTGTGTCAGGGAAGGCCCGAGGACAGGGTGCGGTTGGGAGCGGTGGGGGTTGAAGAGCTGTATTAAGGACACGGGACAGGCCTGGGCTGCAGACGTGCTTGGGCAGAGAAAGGTGGGCAAAGTGGGGAGTGCAGGTGTGGGAGAGGGCCTGGGATAGCCTGTGCCCAGCCGAGTACCCGGTGCTCGAGGGCCGTGAGGTCAGGTGTGATGTGTGCCACGGTGTGAAGAACCGCAGACACGATGCAAGCCAGCTTTGGGTTTTGATGTGACTGTGAGACTTGTAACTAGTGAAATTTAAATTCGTTAAAATTAAATAAAACCAATAGCTCAGGTAGAATGCCTCTGGGTTCAATTCCCAGTGCCACAAAATAAAAATAAAAAATAAATATAATTAAATAAAATTTAAAATTCAGTTCCACAGTCCCATTAGCCACATTTCAGTCATTGGATAGCCATTTGTGGGTTGTGGCTTCTGTATCAGACTATATTTCCATCACCACAGAAAGTTCTAGTGAACAGTGGTGCTATTAAGCAAAGGTGGTGCAGTGCACAGGTGGCCACACTTTGGCCTGGGGGCTAAATCCGGCTCTCTGTCCACTTGTGTAAATAAAGTTTTATTGGAACACAGGCCACACCTATTCATTTATACATTGTTTATGGCCACTTTCTCATGATAGTGGTAGATTTGAATAGTTGCAAAAAAAAGCTATGGCTCACAAAGCCTATTTTCTCCTTTACATGAAAAATTCCCTAGCTTCTGCTGTATTTGTTGGGGTATGGGGTAAGGAATTCAAGTTGGGGGTAACACAAATGGTTGTATGTGTGTATGTAGTTGTTTGTTTGTTTATTTTTTGGTACTGGGGATTGAACCCAGGGGCATTCTACTTCTGAGCTACACCCCCAGCTCTATTTCCCTATTTTATTCTTTATTTTGGAGCAGGATCTCACTAAGTTGCAGCGGGCCTCACTAAGTTGAGGCTGGTCTTGAGCCTGCGATCCTCCTGTCCCAGCTCCCAAGTACTGGGATTACAGGTGTGTGCCACCATGCCCAGCTTCATTACTGTAATTTTGATACAACAATGGGCATGAAAGATTTCAAGCTCTCCCCAACACCGCAACATGATAGGAAAAGATCTTATTTCAGTGGTGATGACGAAAGCACAGGTGTTGCCCTGCTTTTATGGTCTTCATTCATGATGGAAAGAAATGCTAAAAGTAAAGATTCAACTTTTTTTCTATTCAAGTTCATAGACCCTCATGCCTGCAACCTCTTTGCAAGAAGAGTCCCTGAGTTAGAATATCAACTGTAGGAAGCTGGGGGGCTGTTTAGGATGGCAGCTTGTCTTACTAAATGTCTCAGATATTTAGCTTCCTAGTAGATCTTGTGGGAGGTCCCATGTTTATATGGTGAGATATTCTTCACCGTCATAAAGCACAGCGCCAAAGGGAAGGGAACGTGTCACAGCTGTGTCAGAGGAGGCTGACTCTTGAGGGAGTAAGCCTGTGCGAAGACCCGGAGGGACAAGCACTTGATGTCCTCCCAATAGCGGGGACACGGGAGAGCAGAGCACAGGATGCAGGGATGTTCGAAGACCTTGGGCTCTGAGCCTAACATACCAAACAAACAAAGCAGAGGGGGTGGGGACGGGGAGCGGGGAGGAGAGAGAGAATGAATAAATTAGTGTATATGTATGGCTACAAAATAATTCAAAAGTTTTTTTTGGGGGGTGGGGTGGGGTGCTAGGGATTGAACCCAGGGGCATTCTACCTCCCCTAGCCCTATTTTATTTTTTATTTGGAAACAGGGTTTTGCTATTATTTTTGATTTGGGAAGAGGGTTGCTGAGGGCCTTGCTAAGTTGCTAAGGCTGGCTTCAAACCTGCGGTCCTCCTGTCTTAGCCTTCCAACTATTGGAATTACAGGTGTGCACCACCATGCCCAGCTCCAATTGAGTTGTTTTCTTTTTTTTTTTTTTTTTTGTGGTACTGGAAATTGAACCCAGGAGCATTTTACCTCTGAGCTACAGACCCAGCCCTTTTTATTTATTTATTTATTTTTGTTTTTGAAACAGGGTCTTGCTAGGTTGCTGAGAGTCTCAGTACTTGATGAGGCTGTCTCGAACCTGCAGTCCTTCTGTCTCACTCAGTACTGTAATCCAAGTACTGGGATTACAGGTGTGTGCCACCTTACCTAGCATATCTTTTTTTTTTTTTTTTTTTGCGCAGTCCTAGGGATTGAATCCAGGGTCATTCTACCTCCGAGTTACACCCCCAGTCCTATTTTTTATTCTTTATTTTGAAACAAGGTCTCATTAAGTTGTGGAGGGCCTCACTAGGTAGCTGAGGCTGGCCTTGAACCTGCAGTCTTCCTGTCGCAGCCTCCCAAGTACTGGGATTACAAGCGTGTGCCACCACAGGTCTTTTATTCTTAAGCAGCACTAGGGATGCTACTGGGGTATGTTTCATTTGTTATAGAAACAATTCTTCTTAACTTTTACTAAGTTCTCCTCCTCTTTGAGACCGAAGTGGTAATCGGGCGGAGGCTCTGGAGGTTACCCCAGTCTCATAATTAGATATTCCAGTTGCCCCCATCTGGACCACTCTGGCCACTTTCTTGTGATGCAGATGACCAGGTTCCATCTCTGCCTCTTCCCACTTGGCAATATGTTGTCTGTGGATGAAGAGTTTGACACAAGAAGCTTTAAAGCAAACCCAAGAGGGAGGAAGCTGGTTTCTGGCTTGGGTTTCTCTAAATCATTGCCGTTGTTTAAGATGACAGTTTGCACTGGAACAATAAAATGGTTTTTTTTTTTTTTGCAGTACTGGGGATTGAACTCAGAGGCATTTTACCTCCGAGCTATACCCCCAGCCCTATTTTTTATTCTTTATTTTGAAACAGGGTCTCACTAAGTTGCGGAGTGCCTCACTAGGTAGCTGAGGCTGGCCACGAACCTGGATCCTCTGGTCTCAGCCTCCGAAATGCTGAGATTACAAGTGTGCGCCACCACACCTGGCTTAATAAGATGTTTCTTAATGTGGTTTTTAAGTGAGTTGGTTATCACAAGAGTCTCATAAACACTGTGGTTGAGGGATGGGCACAGGGTGTGCTTTCCTTTAGTACCCTTAATTAAGAATGATACTTTCAGAGCCTAGCCTACTTTTTTGTCCTTTATATATAAAACTTGTTGATTCCAAATAGCAGGGTTCTCATCCCCCCCCTCCCCCCCGGTACTGGGGATTGAACTCAGGGGCATTCTACCTCCAAGCTACACCCCCAGCCCTATTTTTAATTCTTTATTTTGAAACAGGGTCTCACTAAGTTGTGGAGTACCTCACTAGGTAGCTGAGGCTGGCCTCGAACCCGCATCCTCCGGTCTCAGCCTCCCAAATGCTGGGATTACAAGTGTGCACCACCACGCCCGGCTGGGTTCTCATTTCTTAACCACCATCCCAGAAACAGTTGTAGATTAGAGAAAGCTGCACTTCCTTGTTTCCTGTGTTCCTACTTCATGTTTATTGCCTGGCTCTCTTACCCCACACCTACTAGTTTTATCAAATGCAACCCCCCAGATTCTAGACATGTTTGGGAGAAGTGTTTGCCGAGGATCCAAGTGGCTTCTGTAGAATGTTAGTCTCCTTTGAGATAAAATTTTATAAAATTCCCTTGTCCAGTAATGTTTGGTAATTCCTCTTGACATTCTAGCCCTTTTTTGGAGATTGTCAGCTTACATATGCATATCAAAAGCCTCTGAGAAGTCCTGCGGCAGTTTAAAAATTGTTCAGACCCAGGCATCTGGTTGAGTGGCTGAGGCAGGAGGATCACATAAGTGTAAGCCTTTTTTTTTTTTTTTTTTTTTAAAGTGGTACTGGGGATTGAACCCAGAGGTATTCCACCTCCAAGCTACACTCCCAGCCTATTATATTTTTTATTTTGAAACAGAATCTCACAGTGTTGCAGAGGGCCTTGCTGAGTTGTTGTGGCAGGTGTGAACCTGTAATCCTCCTGTCTGTCTCAACCTTCCAAGTACTAGGATTACTGGTGTGCACCACCACACCTGGCTTTGAGTGAGACTTTTTTTTTTGTGGTACTGGGGATTGAACCCAGTGGCATTCTACCTCCAGCCCTATTTTTTTGTGTGTGTGTGGTACTGGGGATTGAACTCGGGGGCATTCTACCTCGGAGCTATACCCCCAGCGCTATTTTTTTATTCTTTATTTTGAAACAGGGTCTCACTAAGTTGCGGAGTGCCTCACTAGGTAGCTGAGGCTGGCCTCGAACCCTGATCCTCCGGTCTCAGCCTCCCAAATGCTGGGATTACAAGCGTGCGCCACCACGCCCGGCCCTATTTTTTATTTTTATTTTATTATTATTATTTTTTTGAGTACTGGGGATTGAACTCAGGAGCATTCTACCTCCGAGCTATATCCCCAGCCTTAATTTTTTTTTTTTTTTTTTTTT
>PVLC010012336.1:0-24124 GCA_004027655.1 Graphiurus murinus
AGGAGGAGGAGGAGGAGGAGGAGGAGGAGGAGGAGGAGGAGGAGGAGGAGGAGGAGGAGAAATCCAACTCTGGTTCTTCTTCACAACATTTTGACCTCTCTGAGCTTGAGTTTCCTCAAATGTAAAATGGGGGTTCTATTACCAGCTTCAGTTAGGAAACAACCCAGAATAGAAGGTACTCATAACTGGATATGGTGGTACATGCCTGAAATCCCAGTATTTGGGAGACTGAGATAGGAAGATCACAGGTGGGAGGCCAACCTCAACAACTTAGCAAGACTCTGTTTCAAAATAAAAAATAAAATGGGACTGGAAATAGAGCTTTGAATATAGAATACCCCTGAGTTCAGCCTCTGGAACAACAGCAACAAAAAAGAAGCAGGTAGCCGGGCGTGGTGGCGCACACTTGTAATCCCAGCATCTGGGAGGCTGAGACAAGAGGATCCAGGTTCACGGCCAGCCTCAGCTACCTAGTGAGGCACTCTGCAATTTAGTGAGACCTGGTTTCAAAATAAAGAATAAAAAATAGGGCTGAGGGTATAGCTCGGAGGTAGAATGCCTGAGTTCAATCCCTAATACCGAAAAAAAAAAAAAAAGAAACAGGTACTCAGAATATTATTCAACACAACAAAGCAACTTGTTGAGCCTGGTCAACCTCATAGACCTTCTGGTGCATGACAGGGTCTATAGTACACTCATGCACTCTACCCTCATGGACCTTAGACTAAGGAGGAAGAGAGTTATCAGACAACAAATTCTAATAAAACGTGGTGAGTAATTTGATAAAGGAAGAACAAGGAGCTCAAGAATCTGTAATAGGAAGTCCAACCTCGGTTAAGCATTTAGGAAATGAATAGAAGAGGAGGAGCTGAAGGTCTGATAAGAAGCAGAAAGTGAAATAGAAAAAAAGGAGGGCCATGGCATGTGGGACATTATGACCATCTCTCCGACATCCACTCTGTCAGCCTCGTGATTTGGACAGGATCCCTCTCATCCCTAGCTCCAGGGGTAATTCCAGCTTCTTTCATGTCCATTAACTGAGATGGTCCACACCTAAGCCAAACAGCATATGCCATTCCTCTGTCCACAGCGATTGTTTTAGGATGATTCCATTAGACCAAAGATAAAGACTCTTTCTCCCCTTGGATCTGACCTAAAAAGCATGATCTGCTATTGCAATTTCTCTTATAACATCAGGGAAACCAAATCAAGGACAAAGCCAATACTTACAGATGCAAAGCCAAGGGAATTAGAACCAGAGCCCAGGCTCACTAACCACTGCACTTCTGACTGATGCCTGAGCTGACAAATCCCCTTTGATGTTTAAGCCAGATGGGCTGAGCTTTCTATCATTCTTTTTTTTTTTTTTTTTTAGTACTGGGGTTTGAACCCAGGGGCATTCTACCTCCGAGCTATACCCCCAGACCTACTTTTTATTCTTTTTCTTTTCTTTTTTTTTTTTTTTGCGGTACTGGGGATTGAACTCGGGCATTCTACCTCCGAGCTATCCCCTAGCCCTATTTTTTATTCTTTATTTTGAAACCGAGTCTCACTAAGTTGCGGAGTGCCTCACTAGGTAGCTGAGGCTGGCCGCGAACCCGGATCCTCTGGTCTCAGCCTCCCGAATGCTGGGATTACAAGCATGCGCCACCACACCTGGTTCCCTTTTTATTCTTTATTTTGAAACAGGGTCTCACTAAGTTGTGGAGGGCCTCGAAAGTTGCCGAGGCTAGCCTCGAACCTGCAATCCTTCTGTCTCAGTCTCCCAGGTACTGGGATTACAAGCATGCACCACCTCGCCCAACTTCTTTCATTCTTATTGAATTCTAACTAGTATGCAAGGGAAGAGTAGCTGAAGAAGGAACAAGTACAATAGAACCTGATGATATCAACATGTCAAAGCCAAGCAAGAGGAGGTGGTGCACCCTATAGTTCTAGTACTTGGAGGATGAGGCAAGAAGATCACAGGTTCGATGCCAGCCTTAGCAACTTAGCAAGGCCCTTTACAATTTAGTGAGACCCTGTTTCAAAATAAAATAAAATAGCTGGGCATGGTGGCACACGCTTGTAATCCCAGCATTTGGGAGGCTGAGACTGGAGGATCCAGGTTTGCAGCTAGCCTCAGCTACCTAGTGAGGCACTCCACAACTTAGTGAGACCCTGTTTCAAATAAAGAATAAAAGCTGGGAGTGGTGGTGCATGCTTGTAATCCCAGCACTTGGGAGGCTGAGACCGAAGGATCCGGGTTCATGGCCAGCCTCAGCTATCTAGTGAGGCACTCTGCAACTTAGTGAAACCCTGTTTCAAAATAAAGAATACAAAATAGGACTGGAGGTATAGCTCAGAGGTAGAATGCCCCTGAGTTCAATCCCCAGTACCGCAAAAAAAAAAAAAACAAAAAATAGGGCTGGGGCTGTAGCTCGGAGGTAGAATGCCCCTGAGTTCAATCCCCAGTACCGCCAAAAAAATAAAATAGGGCTGGGGATGTAGCTCAGAGACAAAATGCATTGGGTTCTATCCCCAGTACCAAAAAAAAACCCCCCAAACAAACAAAAAATGTCAAAGCCAGACAAGGACAAAAAGTGTCCATTGGATTTAATAGCATGAAGGTCATTTATAGCCCTGGCAAGATCCGTTTTAGTGATAGGGGTTGGGTGGCAGGCTTCTACAGGCAACTGGGTAGACAGAGGACCCCATCATGCTGTGAATCCTTATCTGTGCTTCAAGGAACACCAGCAACCCATAATCTCTGTTATCGCAGAGAAATAGGATCCTCTAAGATTTTTTTTGTGTGTGTGTGGTACTGGGGATTGAACCCAGGGGCATTCTACCTCCGAGCTGTACCCCCAGCCCTATTTTTTATTCTTTATTTTGAAACAGGGTCTCATTAAGTTGCGGAGTGTCTCACTAGGTAGCTGAGGCTGGCCGCGAACCCAGATCCTCCGGTGTCAGCCTCCCAAATGCTGGGATAACAAGTGCGCGCCACCACCCCTGGCTGGATTCTCTAAGATTTTCAACCTTCTGTTTCATTGTCCCACTCTCTGTCAAAATACCCCCCCTCCCCATGGTCTGTGTTGTCCTGCAGTTTACCTACAGAAAAGATTTAGCCAGCCGGGTGTGGTGGCACACGCTTGTAATCCCAGCATTTGGGAGGCTGAGACCGGAGGATCCAGGTTCGAGGCCAGCCTCAGCTACCTAGTGAGGCACTCCGCAACTTAGTGAGACTCGGTTTCAAAATAAAGAATAAAAAATAGGGCTGGGGGTGTAGCTCAGAGCTAGAATGCCCCTGAGTTTAATCCCCAGTACCGAAAAAAAAAAAAAAAAAGAAAAGATTTAGCCAGGTGTGGTAGTGCACACCTGTAATCCCAGTGACTCAGGAGACTGAGGCAGAAAGATTGAAAGTTTAAGGCCAGCCTGAGCAACTTCAAGAGACTCTGTCTCAAAATTTAAAAAAAAAACAAAAAAAAACTGGAGATGTTGATCAGTGGTAGAGCACCCCGGGTTCAATCCCTAGTATGGGGGGTGGAGAAGGGACAGGATTTAGAGAAAAACGAATTAGAACTCTCCATTACAACTGACCAGTTGGAAAGACCAGTTGGTCTTTCTCCCTCTAAGGTAGTTACTGCTTCTTAACATTTTGCAGGCAGAAGCTATATAGCCCGTGGAGAATTAGATAAAAACTATGAACCATCACCGGGCACAAGGGCACATTCCCATACTTAAAGAGACTCGGGAAGCAGAAGCAGGAGGATTGTAAGTATGAGGCCAGTCTGAGCAACTTAGCAAGGCCTTGTCTTAAAATAAAAGGGTTGGGAGCCAGACATGGTGATACATGTCTGTAATCCTAGTATTTGGGAGGCTGAGACAGGAGGACAGCCTCAGCAACATAGTGAAACTCTCAGCAAACTAGTGAGACCCTGTTTCCAAACAAATAATAATAAAGGACAGAAGATGTAGCTCAGAAATAGAATGCCCCAGGGTTCAATCCACAGTACCACCAAAAAAATAAAAATAAAGTGTTGGGGGCATACCTTGGAGGTAGAATGTCCTTGGGTTCAATTCCCAGTTAAAAAAAAAAAAAAAAGGCTAGGGGCTAGGGTTATAGCTCAGTTGTGGAGCATTTGCCTACCATATGCAGAGTCCTTCATCTGATCCCCAGTATTACAAGAAAGCAAAAAAGAAGGAAGGAAGGAAGGAAGGAAGGAAGGAAGGAAGGAAGGAAGGAAGGAAGGAAGGAAGGACAAACTGTGTCCCTAGGAGAGAAAATACCCCAAATTCCGTACACATTTCTAGGGCTTTGTGCCCCCTCTGAAGCCAGCCCGGCAGGCCAGATGGACTGTTGCGGAAACATTCCATCATTTATAAGCATTTGTGAGTCAGAGTTTCCTTAAGTGGGGTCTTGTTACAACAGGTAAGATTCCAACCCACCAAACCAGCTCACTCTTCCTGCAAACAGCTTCCAGAAGCCCAGCTTTCTCCTTCAGCCCACAGAGGTTAGTTGACGAAGGGCTTTTAGCTTCCCCACCAGTCGGAAGTCACACGCCAGCCTCGCCTCCCCTGTTCCCCTCCTACAGCTCCTTCCCCAGCATATGATTTGGGCTGTGGCCTTAGTGAAGCTTTTGGATATAGGAGGTGTACATGGGTATCTTTCATTCATCCATCTCTTTCTCTAGGGATCCTACCTGTACAGCGAGCCCCAGTACTTGGGAGGCTGAGACAGGAGTAACCCAGGTTCAAAGCCAGCCTCAGCAACTTAGCGAGGCTTTCAGCAACTTAGTTCCAAATAAAAGAATAAAATAGGGCGGGGTATGTAGCTCATAGGTAGAATACCTCTGGACTCAATCTTCAGCAACAAACAACACACACACACAGATTAGGTCGAGGCTATGCATTTTTGCATTTTTGGCAAGAATACCAGCAAAGCAACATGCATCATATTGGGCAGCACGTGATGTCAATATATTTCGTCACAGGAATGTCAACTGTAGTGACTTGCCAGCTCTCTCTACTGTAAAGCTCCTGGTTTTCCCTCTGTAACTGATAAGTATCTTGTGGGAAAACTCTTGGAGACTATGTAAACATGGCTCTTCTCATCATACTTTCACCCACTGCTTCTCGCGTCCACAGGTGTTACTCTTGCTTGACAACGCCTGCTGCTGTGGTGTTTGCCAAAGGCCGACTCTATTTCCATATCTCCTTCCGTATTGGGAATCAAAAAAAAATTTTTTTTTTGATACTGGGGATTGAACCCAGGGGCAGTCTACCTCCAAGCTACACCCCCTGCCCTACTTTATTTTTTATTTTGAAACAGAATTTTGCTAAGTTGCTGAGGCTGATCTGGAAACTGTGATCCTCCTGTCTCAGTCTCCCAAGTACTAGGATTATAAGTGTGTACCACCATGCCCAGCTGAAAGAGCTTTTGTCTTCTTTTTCTTTCTCTCTTTCTCCCCTTTTCCCTCCCTCTCTTCCTTCATTCCTTTTCTTTATACCACTATGAACTCATAGGACATAGGATATTAACCCCCTATTGTGTGTGTGTGTGTGTGTGTGTGTGTGTGTGTGTGTGTGTGTGTATGTATGTGATACTGGGGATTGAATAAGGGAAGGGCATTCTACCTCTGAGCTATACTCCCAGCCCTTTTTTATTTTTATATTATTTTTTTCTTTGGTACTGGGGATTGAACTCAGGGGCATTCTACCTCCGAGCTACACCCCCAGCCCCATTTTTTATTCTTTATTTTGAAACAGGGTCTCACTAAGTTTCAGAATGCCTCACTAGGTACCTGAGGCTGACCTCGAACCCGGATCCTCTTGTTTCAGCCTCCCAAATGCTGGGATTACAAGCGTGCGCCACCACGCCTGGCTCCTTTTTATTTTTGAAACAGAGTCTCACTTAGTTGCTGAGGCTGGCCTTCAACTTGTGATCTTCCTGATTCAGCCTCCCAAGTACTGGGATAATAGGCATGTACGCCACCATGCCTAGCTTAACCCCATTTTTTAACTGAAAAAACTGAAGCTGAGAGCTATTAGATAATGTGCCAGGAGGCTCAAGCAGGAAAGTCATGAGTTCCAGGCCAGCCTGGGAAACTTAGTGAGGTGCTATCTTAAAATTAAAAGCCAGGCATGGTGGTACATGCCTGTAATCTCAGTACTTGGGAGGCTGAGAAAGGGGGATCGCAGCTTCAAGGACAGCCTCAGCAAATTAGTGAGACTCTTATTAACCTAGCAAGACCCTGTTTCAAAATAAAAATAAAAAAGGGCTGGGAGTGTAGGTCAAAGTTAGAATGTCTCTGGGTTCAAGTCCCAGTGCCACACAAAAAAATTAATTAATCTAATGGAAAAGGGTCAAAGATGCAGGCCAGTGATAGACGATCCCCACGTTCAACTTTGCAAAAGAAAAGAAGAAAGAGAGATAGAAAGAAACAAAGAAAGAAACAAATAAAGAAAGAAAGAGCGAGCCGGGCTTGGTGACGCATGCTTGTAATCCCAGCATTTGGGAAGCTGAGACCTGAGGATCCAGGTTCGCAGCCAGCCTCAGCAACCTAGTGAGGCATTCCACAACTTAGTGCGACCCTGTTTCAAAATAAAGAATAAAAAATAGGGCTGGGCTATAGCTCGGAGGTAGAATGCCCCCAGATTTCATCTCCAGTACCGCAAAAAAAAAGAAAAAAGAAAGAAAGAAATCACCTTGAATCCTCTTTAGGGATAAAAATAATAATATATAAAAATATAATCCCAGCATTCGGGAGGCTGAGACCGGAGGATCTGGGTTCGCGGCCAGCCTCAGCTACCTAGTGAGGCACACCGCAACTTAGTGAGACTTGGTTTCAAAATAAAGAATAAAAAATAGGGCTGGGGGTGTAGCTCGGAGGTAGAACACCCCTGAGTTCAATCCCCAGTACCGCAAAAAAAAAAAAAAAAAAAAAAAAATTAAAAAATAAAGAAAGAAAGAATAAAAAATAGGGCTGGGGGTATAGCTTGGAGGTAGAATGCCCCTGAGTTCAATCCCCAGTACTGAAAAAAAATAAAAATAAAAATAAAAATATCGCTGAGGCTAGGATATAGTCAGTTTTTAATTATTGTTTGAGATAAATCACTTTGATTGCTAAAACATTGTTTCTTGACAATGGCAGCCACAGATTGGTGCTCAAGACTTGTCCAAGGGTACAAATTCACAAAATATGTAGAAACATATAACTTTCTCTCTGTGGCTTCCAATAAATGAGGGGTTACCAGAAGATCTGACTGTGATAGCCAGGTATCAAATGCTGAAAGTTGATATATGCCTAAAGTAGGTGAAATATGGAAAGAATTTTTTTTGGGGGGGGGGGTACTGGGGATTGAACCCAGGGGCATTCTACCTCCGAGCTATACCCCCAGCCCTATTTTTTATTCTTTATTTTGAAACCGAGTCTCACTAAGTTGCGGAGTGCCTCACTAGGTAGCTGAGGCTGGCGGTGAACCCGGACCCTCCGGTCTCAGCCTCCCGAATGCTGGGATTACAAGCGTGCGCCACCACGCCCAGCTAAGAAGAAATTTTTTGTGGAGGGGATGAGGGGGTTTGCGATGCTGAGGATCAAACCTTATGCATGTTAGGTAAGCATTCTTCCATTGAGCTACACCTCCAGCCCTTTTTATTTTTTACTTATTTATAGTAGGGGGCTTTGAACCCAAGGGTGTTCTACCTCTGAGCTACTCTCCAGTCCTATTTTATTTTTTACTTTGAAACAGGGTCTCACTAAAGTTGCCACATGTAACTGGCCTCAAACCTTTGATCCTCCTGTCTCAGCCTCCCAAGTACTGGGATGACAGGCATGTGTCACCACAGCCAGGTAGGGCATTTTATTTGATTTTTTACTGTCGGTACTGGGTCTCACTAAATTGCCTAGGTCTGGTCTTGAACTTGCAATCCTCCTGAGTAGCTGGGATTGCAGGCCTGAGCCTCCAGGCCCAGCTCTGTGAGGAACTATTTTTACTGATGTCTGCGCATCCTTAAGATAGAACTCTAAATGGCTTCTTCTGGGGCATCATTTGAGTATTACAGGGGTGGAGAGGACACACTGGGATCTCTGTGATAGGAAGTATTCAAGCAGAGACTCCCAGAAAACCAAACACAAGGGCTATGAGGGGTGTGCCAGCGCCACCTGGAAGTATAGCTGTCAGAGCTCTGAGCCTTGCTCTCCATGGTCTATCTTTTCCCTCCTTCTTGGAAGGGTGTCTAACGTTTGGAAGTGCATCTCTCCTCTGCTCTCAGCTGTGTGGCTAAGGCGAGCTGAATTCACCTACAGCTCCAGGGGGGGTTAAGCTAATCAGCCTAATCCACCCCCGGCCATAATGACTGGTTCAGGTACAGGTAGATAACAGACTTAGAGCCGGAGATATGACGCCAGCTCCTGGGAACTGCAGCGACAGAGAAGCTCAAGTCTTCCAGGCAAGTTTATGGAAGAGATGCTCTGTCTGCCCCCAGTGATGGGCTCCAGGGTGTGAAGTAGGACACCACAGCAGCCATCTTGTGATCTAGTGGTCAAGTTGGCCTGAGAGGGAGACTGAACCAGAGAGTTGTAGAAACATGGTCTGAACTGTGTCTAGCTCCACGGGAAGCCAGGTCATCGTCTGGGCCATTGCAGGAGCCAGTGGGTTGCCATTTTTCATTAAATCAGTTTGGGTAGAGGTTTTTTTTAAAGTCCTTTGCAAAGGAAAGAAACAAATGTTAAAACTAGAACTAAAAGTCAGCACAGGCATTCAGAGGGTTTCATTTAAACACTCTCAGGGACTCTGCGCGTACCCAGGCCAGAAGCCAGAAACCTCTCTTCAGACGCAGCAGCCCCGGCCACTGGGAAGTCCTTGGGCGTCCCTTCTGCTTCCTCCCTCCCACCGGTCTCTCCTCCCTGCTCAGCCAGGTGACAGGCCCTAGGGAGGAGGCACGGAGCACCCAGCTTCAGTGCTTTCTGTTTATATGGGAAATTGCCTGCCTAGTTAGTGGCAGATCTGCCTGTTTGATGTTAATGAGTTTGTGAACCCAACAAAAACATAAAAGACGAGGCCCTTCCAAAGAGGGAAAATAGAAAATAAAGTGCCATCCAAAATGGGCTGGGCTTGCAATCCGCCGTGAGTCCTGCCAGCCCCTCTCCCTGTCTTCCCAATGGGGCCCCCTTTCATCCAATTGAAGAAATCAAGATAAAATGCCATCCTGGTGAATATCCTGCAAAAACCAAACCAATCTGATTAGTCTGGACAAAGAAAATGAGAAATTTGGCTGATCAAAGTGGGCACACGGGCCTCTCTAGCTCCACCCACCCCATTAGGCCTCCTGTGGACAAGAGCAGAAATCTCTCCCACATCAATGACGCCGCCATGTTCATTTTCAAATAGCCCCTCACATCCTGGTGCAAATCTTAGCCAGCTCCTAATAACCCACTTTAGGACAGGGACGTTCTTATCTGATATTATTAAATGAGAAGTGGCCGCTTTCTAATCTGGAGAGAGGCAGGGTCGTTTGTAAGAGCCAGAATCAAAGGCCCGGTCTCTTTCTGTTCCTAATTATCAATAGTGTTTTATAATCTTATTAATATTGATACACAGTATACGGAAGATCTGTTAAGGCATAATGTATGTGAGAGATAATTAACAAGATCCGAGTCAGATCAATCGCCTATTTGACAGCCAACGGTGTGTGGCTCATAAATTATACATATTCTAGGTATTGCTCAAAATGTTTAAAGTTTCAGTCCAATCCTTCCGATCCAGCGCTGGGGGAAGGCATGAGCCGAAAGGTACCGTCCCCAGCCTATTGGAGCCTCCTCCGCGCAAGCAGGGCTCCCTTTCTCTCTCAAAAATCAAAGGGTTCCTCAGCCGGCTGAGATCCACACACAGCATAAAAACACACCTTTTCCTTGTAAAGTGCAGAAAAACAAAAGGTGAAATCTTGTAAGAGAAGAGCTAATTAATAAAAGGAAGGTAATTTGCCTTTTGATTTCCGAGGGAAGGTAGCAGTTGGGTGTTTCAAATGGCAGGGCTCAACTTTCCTGCTGACGCCAGGAGGGACCAGGGCGAGATATTGGGTTGCAGTGAATAACCACAAGTAATGTGTCTGTTTGGGGGCCATTCAGGAGCTTACACTGTACCCTTAGTTGAGTACAGTGTGTGTGTGTGTGTGTGTGTGTGTGTGTGTGTGTGTATGTGTATGTGTGTTTCCATGTGCATGTATACACATGTACATATGTATCTACTCAGGAATCATGAAGGAAGCAGACATTGCTTTTTCTCTAACAGCATGCCTTTAGGGACAACCAAAACCAGTCCACCTACTGTCTGAAGCAGGGCTTGCATCAGCCAACCATGAGCTAGAAATATATGAGCCATGCTGGGCGTGGTGGCATATGCCTGTAATCCCAGTACTTTAGAGGCTGAGACAGGAGGATCGCAGGTTCCAGGCCAGCAACTTAGGTTGCCCTCAGCAACCTAGGGAGACCCTGTTTCAAAATAAAAAAGAGCTGGACGTAGTGGTGCATGCTTGTAATGCCAGTACTTGGGAGGCTGAGACAGGAGGATCGCAGGTTTGAAGCCAGCCTTGGCAACTTAGCAAGATCCTCAGCAACTTACTGATACCCTGTTTGCAAATAAGAAATAAAATCAGGTTGGGAGTATAACTTGGAGGTAGAATGCCTCTGGGTCCAATCCCCAGTACCTCCCAAAAATATACATTTATATATGAGATAGAAGCAGACATATCTGCTATGTGCCGCTGGGTCTCAGGAGCCATTGTTAGGGGCTGCTGTTGAGTAAACACCTAAGCCGCTCCGTGGGAGTGTTAAAGACCTTCTAGTCCTCCCCACTGATTTTACAGGTGGATGCAAAATTATTTACTAACTCCGTGAAGCGAGGCCAGGCAGTTATCAGTGATACTGGGCTAGACCATTCCCAGATTCACTTCTTCTATTTGTGAAATGGAAATACAGGACCTGTCCTACCTGGCTCTCAGGGGGGATGATAAGGGTAAAATGATAGCTGTGAAAGAATGCCCCAAGTCTTATCCACGACTTGAACCCCGGACCCACAGGATAAAGCCACAGCTGTTCACTGTGGCGCACAGATCTCCCGTACCCACTCCTGCCGGCGATGGCCACTCTGTTCCTCCCTCTCCTCTCGCGTGAGCCATTTGCCATCCCCAGACTGTCTCTGCGCCGCTCTCTGCACCCTGTCTCATGTGGCCCCTTCCCTTGCACAGCCTTTCCAGCTGTGTCACCTTTTGGAGCTTTCCTGGTGTAGCCCAGATGTCTTCCAAATGGCAACCCAGTCCCGTTAGCAAAAGTCAAGTGGTAGCTCCTTTCTGACACCCGCCATCTTACACTTGCATGACGAGTCCCACCCCAACATTGAGGGGGAGCAAGCACTCTACAGCAGGGATCGTTTCCCATTTATTTTTCACATCCTGTGTGCCCTGGTCCATGGAGCACTATATGCATGCTCAAAGTGGGTTAATCTTTGTTGATTTGGCTTTGGTATACTGAGGATTGAACTCAGGAGCATTCTACCTCTGAGCTACACTCCCAGCCCTATTTTATTTTTATGTTGAAACAGAGTCTCACTAGGTTGATGAGAGTCTCACTACTTGCTGAGGCTGTCCTTGAACCTATGATCCTCCTATCTCAGCCTCCCAAGTACTGGGATTACAGACATGTGCCATCACACCCAGCTTTTTTAAAAATTTATTTATTTATTTATTTATTTATTTACTTATTTATTTATTTATTGCAGTACTGGGGATGAAACCTGGGGGCATTCTACCTCTGAGTTACAGCATCTATTTTTTTATTCTTTATTTTGAAACAGGGTCTCACTAAGTTGTGGAGGGCCTCACTAAGCTGCTGAGGCTGGCCACGAATCCGGATCCTCCAGTCTTAGCCTCCCAAATGCTGGGATTACAAGCATGCGCCACCACCCCCAGCTTATTTTTTTATTTTGAAACAGGGTCTCACCAAGTTGCTGATGTTGGCCTCAAACCATTGATCCTCCTATCTCAGCCTCCCAGGTGCTGTGATTACAGGCTTGTGCCACAGCTCCTGGTTCGATTGATCTTAAGGTGTCTTCACCCAGCAGCAGGAAGAGAATCTCCCTCACACCCTCTGCTGCTATACTCGAGTTCTCCACAGTAGATGGAGAAAAGTGTCAACACTTATGCCAGTGATGACCTGAGTAGCTGCCATTTATTGAGCACTTATTCTAGGGCAGGATCTGTACTAAACACGCTGTATATCGTGTCTTTGTGTGTGTGCATGGTGCTAGGGATTGAACCCAGAGTTGTTCTACTTCAGAGTTATACCCCAGCCCTATTTTATTTTATTTCATTTTATATTTTATTTTGAAACAGGGTCTCAATAAGTTACTGAAGCTGGCCTCAAACCTGCAATCCTCCTATCTCAGCCTCCAAAGCACTGAGATTACAGGCATGCACCACCACACCTGGCAAGATATCATATTTAAATCTCCCAACAGCCCTCTTGATTGTGTCTAAAATGTACTTCTTCTAACTGGTGCAACATGGCAGAGACTGACATGCCTGGTTCCTGCCTTCCTGAGCATCCAGCTGGACTATACTTCCCAAAATCCCTTGCAGGAAAATGAAACCATGTGACTGGCTCTGCCCAATGGCATCAAGGGGAAAAGAGCATGTGCCACTTCCAGGCCACACCCAGTCCTTCACCTTTTTTTCTTGGTACTAAGGTTTGAACAAAGGGGCATTCTACTTGAGATCGATACCTCCAACCCTTTTTATTTAGAAACAGCATCCTACTAAATTGCTGAGGGTCTTGCTCAGTTGCTGAGGCTAGCCTGGAACCTGTAATCCTCCTGTCTCAGTCTTCCAAGTACTGGGATTACAGGCCTGCGCCTCCACACCCAGCTCCAGCCCTTCACGTAGGCGCCACCTCCTTAACTCTTCACAGTCACCCTCTGGGACAGTATTGTTACTGCAGGCTGAGAAGCTAAGCACCTCACTAGGGCTCCACGGCTACTGAGGAACACCAGTGGGACTTAAATGCATATCCATCTGCTTCCAAGCTTAGAATTTGTTCTTTCTATTCCCATCCCAAGGAGAATATCATTTCACGGTCTATTTTACTAACGTCAGTGCCAATCGCAGGCCAGGAACTCTGCTGGTCTCCGGGGACTGGGGCCGGGTCTAAGGTGATGCAGGAAGGGTACCCAAGGCATGAAGTGTAAGGAGGCGTTGGCTCTCAGGTGCTCAGCTGCACTCCCAACGACGCTGAGAGCGGTCGCCTCCTTCCATTGGGTGCCTGAGAGACTTGGCCCTCCTCACCGGAGTCCCAGCCCTGATGGAATGAAGAGTAGCAAACCAGACCTGAACTCTGCCCTCGGAGAGCTGTCTCAGAGTAGCAGAGCTAAGGCGATTCCAGTGATCACACATGCCCCCAACCTAGCACCATCAAACCACAACCACTTCGTTATGCTCAGAGTGTCTGGGGTCACGGATTCAGGCAGGCGTGGTGGGGACGGCTTGCCTGTCTCTTCTCCATCGGTGTCTGGAGACTCCGCTGCAAGATTTGCAGTTGAGGGGTGACTAGAAGAAGTAGCGCCTGGAGTCATCTGGAGCTTCACCTGCGATGAGTGGAGGGTTGGGCTGAGCAGGGTATGTTGGAGTGGAGCCCTGCATGTGGCCTGGGCTTCTCATGGCCTGGTGGCCAGGTCCCCGTGACAGGTCCCCAGGGGACTGTCCAAAAGGGAGCAAGGGAGCAAATCATGAGGCTTCATTAATGCCACATCTGTTGTTTTTTTTCTTTTGTTGGTATTAGGGATTGAACCAGGGGTTCTCTACCACCGAGCTATACCCCCAGTCCTTTTTATTTTTATTATTTATTCATTTATTTGTTTGTTTATTTATTTATTTATTTTGCAGTACTGGGGATTGAACCCAGGGGCATTCTACCTCCAAGCTATATCCCCAGCACTATTTTTTATTCCTTATTTTGAAACAGGATCTCACTAAGTTGCAGAGGGCTTAAGTAGCTGAGGCGGGCCATGAACCTACGATCCTACTGTCTCAGCCTCCCAAATGCTGGGATTACAAGCGTGAGCCACCACGCCCAGCCTCCCTTTTTATTTTTTATTTTGAGACAGGATCTCACTAAGTTGAATAAACTGGCCTCAAATTTGCAATTCTCCTGCCTTTACCTCCTGAATAAGTGGGATTATAGACATGTGCACCACATTCACGCAGCTTCAGGGTTGTGACTATGCCCAGCTATGACATCTTCTTGGTTAAAGCAGTTACTAGTCTAAGAGGAGAAAACAGAGCCCCCACCTCTCAATGGAAAGAGTCTCAAAGTATTTGTGGCCATTTTAAAAACTATCACAAGCTAGGCATAGTGACGTACACTTGTAATCCCAGTACTTGGGAGGCTGAGACGGGAGAATCGCAGGTTTGTGGCCAGCCTCAGCTACTTAGTGAGGCCTTCCACAACTTAGTGAGACCCTGTTTCAAAATAAAGAATTAAGCCGGGCGTGGTAGTTCACGCTTGTAATCCCAGCATTTGGGAGGCTGAGACCAGAGGATCTGGGTTTGAGGCCAGCCTCAGCTACTTAGTGAGGCCCTCTGCAACTTAGTGAGACCCTGTTTCAAAATAAAGAATAAAAAAAAATAGGGCTGGGGCTGTAGCTCGCAGTTAGAATGCCCCCAGTTTCCATCCCCAGTACCGAAAAGGAAGGAAGGAAGGGTTAAAAATAAAGAATTAAAAATATGGCTGGGGGTATAACTAGGAGGTAGAATTCCTCTGGGTTCAACCCCCAATACCACAAAAAAATTTTTTTTAATTAAAAAAGAATAAAAACTTCTCAGCTACTTAGTGAGGTCCTCTGTAACTTAGTAAGACCCCTGTTTCAAAATAAAGAATAAAAAATAGGGCTGGGGGTATAGCTCGGAGGTAGAATGCCCCTGAGTTCAATCCCCAGTACCACAAAATAAATAAATAAACAAACAAACAAACAAACAAATAAATAAATAAAAACTATTATGATAACAAGAAGATGAAGCTGAACAAGAATTTTACTTTTTTTTTGGGGGGGGGGGCTGGGGATTGAACCCAGAGTCATTCTACTTCCTACCTCTGAGCTATACTTCCAGGCCCCCCCCCCTTTGTGTGTGTGTGTGGTACTGGGGATTGAACCCAGGGTCATTCTACCTCTGAGCTATACCCCCAATCTTATTTTTTATTATTTATTTTGAAACAGGGCCTCACTAAGTTGTGGAAAGCTTCACCAAGTAGCTGAGGCTGGCCATGAACCCAGATCCTCTAGTCTCAGCCTCCCAAGTACTGGGATTACAAGTGTGCGCCACCACACCCGACTTCCAGCCCCATTTATTTTTATTTTGGGACACAGTTTTGCTAAATTGCTGAGTCTGACCTTGAAACTGAGATCCTCCCATCTCAGTGTCCCAAATACTGGGATTACGGGCATGTGCCACTGAGCCTAGCTGAAAAAGAATATTATAGTAGAAAGGATCCTTAGTCTATGACAATTCGGAATAAGATTCTGTGGTGGGGATTGAATTGGTAACAGCAAATAGGCCCCATTTATGTATTCATTCATTCAAACATCATCTGTTGAGAACCTCCAAGGCCCCGGGGCCCTCAACAGAGGAACCAAGATAACAGAAGGCTCTGGGGAAGAGCAGTTCTACATGGAAAGGGAGCCCAGGTTTGCCCTTGCTTGGTTTGGCTTGTTATATGACTTGAAGGGATGGTGCCAACCCATTACACAGAACGAGTCCAGATGCACGTGTAAACTCATGCCCTTCACCTTTGCCTGGCTGGGGGAGGAGCTGAGGGTGACACAGAGGTGCAGGTCTTGTCCCTGGAGAACTTTGGCTTGGTGTTGCTATTATCATCACCGTCACTATTATCAGGACAGCACTGTCATCGATGCTGCCTTGGTGTGCTTAAGAACCTCTTGCATGTGTCAAATGGATCCGTCAGGGGCTCTCCAGGGACACAGAACCAGTGGGGGATGTACGCCTGGAAAGAGAGGCAAGGAAAAGAGAGGAAGTTGATTTATCAAGGGCCTTGGCTCATGCAGTCATAGAAGCCAAGAAGTCCTACCGTCTGCCAATCTACAAGCTACAGAACCAGGAAAACTAGGGGTATCATGGCGGCTGAGCCCAAAGGCCTAGGGATTAAGGACTGATATGTAAGTCTTGGTCTAAATTCAAATGTCCAAGGACCAAGACTTCCAAGGTCCGCAACCAGAAGGTGGCTGTCCCAGGTCAAGAGAGTGGCCGTGCCCTTCCTCTACTTTTTTGGTTCTATCCCTCCCTCAACAGATGGGAAAATGCTGTCTTCTTTACTAGTCATTGGATCCCAAACCTAATCTGTCTCTTCTGGAAATGCCTTTACACTCAGAATGAATGTTTCACCAGCTATCTGGGCAGCTCCTAGCCCAGCCATGTTGACACATGGAATTAACCACCACATAAAGGGATTATGGGTTCCAAAGTTCTCTCATTCTCCTTACCTTGCAGGAAGCTCCCCTCCACCCTGCAGGGCAGAGGAGCCAGCGTCCCACACTCCCATCCTACAGATGAGGAAGCTGGACTCAGGTTAAACCAAGTGCATGCCTCAACTCAGATGCTGATGGCTTCCGAACTCAGCATCACCCGCACCTTCTTCTTTTTCTATTCTCAAGTGCTTTTTCTCTCAAATCCTCCTGCCATCCATACTTCCCTTCAGGGCCGTCTACTTAGATATAAATTGATAAAATTATTTCACACATTGTACACTAGTATCAAATGCCACACGATCCTCCTAAGTATGTATAAACATAATGTGTCTGTTGAGCCAGGCGTGGTGGCCCACACTTGTAATCCCAGTACTTGGGAGGCTGAAACAGGAAAGATCCAGGTTCATAGCCAGCCTCAGCTACTGAGTGTGGCCCTCTGCAACTTAGTGAGACACTGTTTCAAAATAAAGAATATAAAATAGGGCTGGGGGTATAGCTCGGAGGTAGAATGCCCCCAAGTTCAATCCCCAGTACCGCAAAAAAAAAAAAAATAGGGCTAGGGGTATAGCTCAGAGGTAGAATGCCACTGAGTTCAATCCCCAGTACTGCAATAATAATAATAATAATAATAATAAAATAAAGAAAATAGGACTAGGGGTGTAGCTCAGAGGTAGAATGCCCCTGGGTTCCATCCCCAGTACTGCAAAACAATAATAATAATAATAATAATAATAATAATGTGTCTGTTGAAATTTTTAAGAAATAACAGTGCCGGGAATAGTGGTGCATGCCTGTAGTCCCAGTACTTGGGAGGTAGAGACAGGAGGATCACAGGTTCCAGGTCAGTCTCAGGAACTTAGCAAGACCCTGTTTCAAAATAAAAAGGACTGCGGGTATAGCTCAGATGTAGATGTCCCTGGGTTCAACTGCTGGTACCAAAAATTAAAATAAATAATGACTGAGCACCTGTGTGCTAGCAGGTATCATCTAGTACTAGCTTGTACTAGCTCATGTAGTGTGTGTGTGTGTGTGTGTGTGTGTGTGTGTGTGTGTGTGTGTGTGTATAGTATAAGAGATTAAACCCAGGGGTGGTGCTCTACCTCTGAACTATACCCTCACCCTATTTTATTTTGTTTTTTTTTATTTGTTTGTTTTGTTGTTGTTGTTTGTGATACTGGGGATTGAACCCAGGGGCATCTACCTCTGAGCTACACCCCAGCCCTATTTTATTCTTTATTTTGAAACAGGGTCTCATTAAGTTGCAGAGAGCCTCACTAAGTAGCTGAGGCTGGCCACGAACCTGCGTTCCTCCTGTCTCAGCTTCCCGAGTAGAGTACTGGGATTATAACTGTGCACCACCACACTCAGCTGGGTTTTTTTTGTTGTTGTTTGTTTGTTTATTTTTTAAATTTTGAAATAGGGTCTTGCTATGTTGCTGAAACTGGCCTCAAACCTGCATCCTCCCGTCTCAGCCTCCCAAATACTGAGATTCCAGGTGTATGTACTATCCTGGGGCTTGTGTAATCCTCCCAACAGAATATTATCATACCCTCCAGATGGGGGAGCGGGCTTAGGAAGGTAGACTGGCCTTCTCAAGGTCACAGGAGAGTAGTGGAGAGGACACTCGTCCCCATCAGCCCTCCTCTCCCTTCTCCACCACCAGCTTCTGCACTAGGTGCCTTTGTCCCCAAAGTGCTGGACCGAGGTGGACACCCAGTGACCCAGACCAGGGTCCTCTGCCCTTGCCAGTAAGGAGGCGAATATTCCCTCGTCATTATCAGCTTGGGGAAATGGGGCCTAGCCGCTGTTATCAATTATGCATGGTCCTGGGCTAAGCTCCCATACCCTGGGAATCCAAGGGGGAAGGTGCTCCCTATGGAGGAGCGGTGGCACAGGGTCGCCACTTGCCTCTCATTTAACTCCTTCAGTGCCGCCTCTGCCCTGGTGGCGGGGTTTGGGGGCGGGAGCTCGGTTTCCTGTGTCTCTGCCAGGGCTGGCATTGGGGAAGCAACAGCGGGACTCTGGCTCCCAGTGTCTCTCACAAGTCACCCGGGCCAGCCTGCCGCGGTTCCAGCCACTTCAGGCCTCATTAGTGCCCCGGCTCAGATTTACACAGATGTAAATCAGGTCATTAGCACCTCGGGCTTTGGCAAGGAGGTGTGGCCAAAAGGGAATTTAAGGGCCACTGGGTGGGGGCGGGGAGCAAACTTTGAGCCCAACTTAATATTTAACGCCTCTGACAATGGGATCCCGAGTCTTCCCACCCTTATCCCAGGCCGGGCAAGAGAGTCGATAAATGCACGTTGATAACAGATGGGACTGGGTGGGAGGAAACGGATTGCTAAATTATACATCAGCTGCAAGGTAGCAAGGCTCAGCCAACTGGAGGCAGCTCCTAGAGAGAAAAGCTTTGGGGAGCCCCCGTGCTCTCCCCAGCACACTTTACCCCTTCCTTTGTCTGGGAGAAGTCCTGAATACCTCTCAGCTCCTGTTTAATCGTTATAAGGCGGGGGAACTGAAGGGGAGATAATTCCAGTGGGTGGGGGCAGGGAGAGCTATTCCTGGTCAATAATTAACAACAAAAAAATGTTTCTCTTAAAAAAAAAAAAAAAGTGCCCAACAGAACTTTCAACTTCTCTAATTTGGAAAGTCAAAAGTTTAACTGGGCGCCAGGGAGCCGATGCCAAGACCAGTGTGCAGCCGAGTCATGCTGGCCCCACCTGGACAGCTCTGACCATCTCCCCTGGACAACACACCTGGAGTATGGGGGTCACCCCGACTTGATGGCCCCTACCCTTCCTCTGGAGTCCCCAGGAAGGGAGGCAGGACCCCGGGGCTAGGCATTCGTGTTGAGGGTCCCTCCACAAACGTGCCCTCAGACTGGGGGCCATCACTGCCTGCTGTGTAACCTCGCACCAGTGACTTAACCTCTCTGAGCCAGTTTACTTCGCTAGAGATTGGAGACCACAAGACCGCCTTTGCAGAGCTGTCACTGGGAGAGGATCCATCAGGGTATTGCATACTATGGATCAAAGGCCAAAATTATCTGCTTCCTGGTTTTCAAATACAGTTTTGAGTTTTACTGGAAAACAGTTACTCCTGTGGAATGACTTACTGTCCATGGCTCCTTTCTTGCTACCACTGAGGAGTCGAGCAGTGGAGACCACGTGGCTTGCAAAGCTAAAATATGTGCTCCTTGGCCCTTTGCGCACAATTGTGCTGACCTCTGGGACGTGTGAAGTCACAGCCTGGTATACACGTGCATGTGTGTGTGTGTGTGTGTGTGTGTGTGTGCCTAGGGATTGAACCCAGGAGCATTCTGCCTCCTAGCTATGCTCCCAGCCCTATTTTATTTTTTATTTTGAAACAGAGCCTTGCAAGGTTGCTGAGAGCCTCACTAAATTGCTGAGGCTGGAACCTGCAGCCCTCCTGCCTCAGCCTCCCAAGGACTGGGATCACACCACTCGTGGCTCTGGTGTGTCTTGAAAGTGTGACCTGAGGAGGAGGTTAGCATTGCTGCATTTCCACGGGGGCATTCTGGGTCCCGCCCTCCCGTTCAGGGAGGATGGCTCCTGTTTATTTCCCTACTCGCAGCCTCTGCCTCCACTCACAGTCTAAGCGTCAGGTTGGTGTGTTAGGTGCCAAGGACAGCACTTCCCGCCCTTGTTAGAACCAGCTGGGCCTCGGCCCTTGGTGACCATCGAGTCACTTGACAGATGACAAAGGCAGGCCCCTGGCCCCTGGCCCACCATGGCCCAACTCTCCCCGGGAGCCAGCGTGAGCCCTGGGATGAGGGGCCTCGAGGAGAGAAGGAAGCCAGCCGGCTCTTCTCTTCCTGTACCTGAAATCAGTAGCCAGGCGTGGTGATGCGCCCTTGTAATCCCAGTACTTGGGAGGCTGAGACAGGAGGATCACAGGGTCAAGGACAGCCTCAGTAAGTAGTGAGAGTCTCATCAACCTAGCAAGACCCCGTTTCAAAATAAAAATAAGTAGCCAGGCATGGTGGCACACGCTTGTAATCTCAGTACTTGGGACGCTGAGACTGGAGGATCCAGGTTCACGGCAAGCCTCAGCTACTTAGTGAGGGCCTCCACAACTTAGTGAGACCTTGTTTCAAAAATAAAGAATAGCCAGGTGTGGTGGCGCACGCTTGTAATCCCAGTACTTGGGAGGCTGAGACAGGAGGATCTCAGGTTCAAGGATAGCCTCAGCAAGTAGTGAGACTTGTCAACCTAGGGAGACCCTGTTTCCAAACAAGAAATAAAATTTGGCTGGGGATATAGCTCTAAGGGAGAATGCCTCTGGGTTCAATCCCCAGTACCACAAAAACAAATAATAAATAAATAAATAAATAGTTGGCCTGGGAGTATAACTCAGAGGTAGAACGCCCCTGGGTTCAACCTCCAGTACCGCAGGAAAAAAAAAAAAAAGTAAAATAGGGCTGAAGGTGTAGCTCAGAGTCTATATGGAAGATAAGGCCGACCCCTCCCCACAAAAGAACAATACCTCCTTCCTGTAGACAGCCTGGGTGTCCAAACTCAGGAAATCCTTGTGAAGCCAGCTACAGCATCCTGTGGAATTGGGCAGACTCAGAGAGCCTCTCTGAATGGTTGATTGAGTGCATCCTTCCCAGGGCACAAGGTGCCCCCCTCACCTGCAGTATCTCATTTCATCCTCAGCCTTTTTATTTTATTTTACTTATTTATTTTTGGTGGTACTAGGAATTGCATTCTACCTCTGAGCTACACTCTCCTCCCTATTTTATTCTGAAACAAGATCGCACTAAATTCCTAAGATCCTTGCTAAGTTGCTGAGGCTGTCCTCGAACCTACGATCCTCCTGCCTCAGCCTCCCAAGTACTGGGAGGACAATATACCACCATGCCACTGCTTCATAGCCACTCTTGGGGGCAAAACATTGTTCCTACTTTACACATGCAGAAAGGAAGAGGAAATCTCTGCTCTCCAGAACCAAGCAGCCAGATTCCACCGGAAGCCCTCAAACCCTGCCGGCTGCCTTTCTCTCTTTCAGCTTGCTTCACCAGATGACGTCTGTACACCAGCCTAAAGGGCATGAGTCACCCTCTGGCTCCAGAGGAGCCACAGGAACTTGAAAAGTAGCCTCCAGAGTCCTGCCCACAAATACCTCCCGCCTGCCCCGTGTGGCCTCCTGCTGGCATGCCCTTAGCAACGGTCCAGCCAGCCAGCTCCTGCTGCAGGTACTTCCCTCGCTAGTCACCTTTCAATGCCAGACTTGCGAGGCCCACATACCTGTCCAAAGATGGCCAGAAATGCCAGGTCCCCGGGTCCTCACCACTGAACTGAGGAGCCCCGCCACATGTTAGACATTGTGTTAAGGGCTTCCTGTGCACTAGTGCAGTGGTTCTCGAAGTCCCTAAGTCATAGGGATGGGGGATGTAGCTCAGTGGTAGAGTGCTTGCCTAGCACACACGAAGCTCTGGCTTTCATCCCCAGCACCTCCCAAAATAAATAAGTTTGGTGCGGTGGCATACACCTGTAATCCTAGAGAGCTGGAAGGTTGAGGCAGGAGGATCCTAGGTTCAAGGCTGACTTGGACAGTTTAGTGAGACCCTGTCTCAAAATAAAAACAAACAAACAAAAAAAGGGCTAGGGGTAGCCGAGTGTGGTAGTGCATGCCTGTAATCCCAGTACTTGGGAGCCTGAGACAGGAGGATCACAGGTTTGAAGCCAGCCTCAGCAACTTGGTAAGGTATTCAGGAACTTAATGAGACCCTCTTTCAAAATAAAATAGGGCTGGGGTGTAGTCCAGAGGTAGAATGCCCCTGAGTTCCATCCCCAGTACCAGAAAAAAAAAGTGCTAGGGTTAAAGTGCCCCTGGGTTCAATCCCTAGCATCACCACTAAATAAGTAAATAAGCTGGACCCAGTGACACACATCTGTAATACCAGTACTTGGGAATCTGAGACAGGAGAAGAGCAAGTTCGAGGCCAGCCTCAGCAACTTAGCGAGACCCTGTTTTAAAATTAAATAAAGATCCAAGCCGGGCGTGGTGGCGCACGCTTGTAATCCCAGCATTCGGGAGGCTGAGACCGGAGGATCCGGGTTCGAGGCCAGCTTCAGCTACCTAGTGAGGCACTCCACAACTTAGTGAGACTTGGTTTCAAAATAAAGAATAAAAAATAGGGCTGGGGATGTAGCTCAGAGGTAGAATGCCCCTGAGTTCAATCCCCAGTACCGCAAAATAAATAAATAAATAAATAAATAAATAAATAAATAAATAAATAAATAAATAAATAAATATCCAGGCATGGTGGCGCATGCTTGTAATCCTAGTACTTGGGAGGCTGAGACAGGAGGATCGCAGGTTTCCAGCCAGCCTTAGCTACTTAGTGAGGCCCTCTGCAACTTAGTGAGACCCTGTTTCAAAATAAAGAATAAAATAGGGCTGGGAGTGTAGCTCAGAGGTAGAATGCCCCTGGGTTCAATCCCCAGTTCTGCAAAAAGTTAAATTAAATAAATAGGGGTTGGGGACATAGCTGGGAGGTATACCGCTCCTAGGTTCAATCCCCAGTACCAAAAAATAAAAAATAAAAATATTTTCTTATACTTCATAATATTACTAAGGCATTATTTATTATTTTACTCTTCATCTCTTAAGCATTCAACAGAATTTTCCAGAGGATATATGATGCCTGGTGATGTCATCACTCTGATAGCCCATGAATGAGTTTTCTAGAACTTTCTAAGGGCCTTGGGATGCTCAATAACGTTGATGAGCATAAAGAAGTCCTGAGATCAAAATGCTTGAGAACGGCTACATCACTATAGTCTTGTTCTGGAACCTTCATGGCAAACCCTGGGGGGTAGATACTACCCTACGGGTTAACAGACAAGGAAACCGAGGCTCCGGGAGGTAAAGGGGCGTGAGGCCAGGTGGAGACGGCGACAGGGGTGAGCCGAGATGGGCGAGGAGGTCGGAGACCCGCCACACCTGCGCGCCGCCCTCCCTCGGATTTCAATTCTCCCTCCTTAAAATTTGGATACAGAGTCTAGTCAGATTTCAATCCAGTGGCTTTGCCAAGGAGAAATTACTTTAAAAAAAAAGAAAAGAAAGAAAGAAACAAAAGGAGACCTTTTCAACATTGAGAGGCTGGCTCAGTCTTGCCTTCCCTCCCTTCTCTCCCGCTAATGGCTGTCCCCCTGGCCTAGGCCAGGGCTCCGCTTTGTTCTGTGTGAATGAGAGAGAAGAGCAGGTGCTCTTCTCTTAAACAAACAGCGCCATTTAAAACAGAACCGCCCCACAGCGTTGGCTGAGGAACCCTGAGAGACAGAATCCCCGACTTCTGTTGGGTGTGTGTGTGTGTGTGTGTGTATGTGTGTGTATGTTTTCATTTTGTTTTGCTTTGGATAGTTCGCTATTCTGCACACTTCAAAAGAGGCTTGGGTGGCCCTGGGGGAAGGCCTGTATTCTTAGTTCATTTCCCTCCCATGGTTCTTTTGTGAACTTGCTCCTTGTATTGGTCTTACTGTTCTTACCCATGGAGTTGGGCTGTAAAATGAGACTTTTTTTTTTTTTTTTGATGGTACTAAAGATGAATGCTCAGGGGCATTCTACCTTTGAGCTACACCCC
>PVLC010012336.1:24224-44663 GCA_004027655.1 Graphiurus murinus
ACTTTTTTTTTTTTTTTTTTTTTTTTTTTTTTTTTTTTTTTTGCGGTACTGGGGATTGAACTCAGGGGCATTCTACCTCCGAGCTATACCCTCAGCCCTATTTTTTATTCTTTATTTTTTGAAACCGAGTCTCACTAAGTTGCGGAGTGCCTCACTAGGTAGCTGAGGCTGGCTGCGAACCCGGATCCTCCGGTCTCAGCCTCCCGAATGCTGGGATTACAAGCGTGCGCCACCACGCCCGGCTTGGTCTTTTTTTTTTTTAACTTATCTTTTTTGTGGTGCTAGGGATTGAACTCAGGGTTGTTCTCCCTCTGAGCTACACCCCCAGTCCTATTTTATTTTTTATTTGGAAACAGGGTCTTGCTAAATTGCAGAAGGCCTCACTAAGTTGCTGAGGCCACAAACCTATGACCCTCCTGTCTCAGCCTCCCAAGTACTAGGATTACAAGCATGCCCCACCATGCCCAGCTCTTCCATTAGTCCTAAGTGTTTAGTGTCACAGAAATGCATGAAAGATACATGCATTCGAATCCCACTTTGGCTCCTCCAACTCTGATCATGACCTTGGCAAGCGGGCCCCATGTGCCCTGGCTCACCTTCCAGTTCCCCTGCAGTTCCAGCCGCCTTTGGTAGTCTCCCCACCAAGCACTCAGGGTCTCTCTTTGCTCTGTGACCCAAAGACTTTCCCTGGTACCAAGGGAGCTTGCTCAGCCCTTGAGCAAGGCACCAGGGTCCCCACAATTTGACCCTCCAGAAAAAGAATCCCCCCAAAGAAGGATGGTGACAGGTGGATAAACATGTCAGCTTCCTCTGCAGGGAAGAGATGGTACCAGGCCCACGGTCCTCCCGGTGTCTCCAGCAGGATTAAGTGTCGCTTGTCCATGACGATGCTCACAGCCTCCCTTCTCCCCCATCCCCTCACTAGAGCTTCCAGGATAAACTACCTGCTCCCAGTCCTTGTCCTGAGATCCACTGATCCAGGCTAAGCATCCGGAATCCAAAGTCAGAAATGCTCCTAAATGCAGAACTTGTGTTTTGTTTTTTGTTTGTTTGATACTGGGAATTGAACCCAGGGGCATTCTACCTCCGGGCTACCCACACCACCCCCCAAGCCCTTTTTATTTTTTATTTTGAAACAGGGTCTCACTAAGGTGCTGGGGACCTCCCAAAGTTGCTGTGGCTGGCCTCGAACCTGTGATGCTCCCATCTCAGCCTTCCAAGTACTGGGATTACAGATTTGCACCATCACATCTGTGCAGGATTAGGTGTCACTTGTCCATGACGATGCTTGCAATCTCCCTTCTTCCCCCACTCCCTCACTACCTGCTCCCAGTCCTTGTCCTGGGATCCACTGATCCAGGTTAAGCATCTGTTTCATCTGAACTTTTTGACCACCTGTATGAGGCCACAAGTGGAAAATTCCATATCTAACCTAAGGCAATGGTCACAGTCAAAATACTGGTACAGTAATTGTATAAAACTACCTTGAGGCTATGTATATAAGGTATATATGAAACATAAATGAACTTTGTGCTTAGACTGGGATCCCATCACCAAGATAGTTCATTATGTATATGCACATTTTCCAAAATCCAAAAGAAAATTGGAACACTTCTGCTCCCAAGCATTTTGGATAAGGAGCACTCCACCGATATGGTAGATGATAATCTCTAAGAGCCTTGAGTTTTCTCAGTGATGAAAAGGAGCTGGCAATAGCTCCTTCTCAGGGATGCTCCTGAGTGAAAATATGAAGTAATCCTCACCATGGCAAAATCCCAGAGCACATTCACGGTCTGTCTTCCTGAGCCGGTGGTCACTCTGTGTACTCTAGAACAGAGAGGGTCTTTACAAAGTCTCGTTATTTCACGATCACTGTGGATTAATATGGTTACACGCTTGTACCAATGTACTTCTGTTCTTATTTGGGCTCCTGTGACAAACGAAAAATGGCTACAATAGACAAGAAGGGAAATGGAGGTCTTGGAGCGAGAAGACACATTCGCTATTCATTTGTCAGAAAGATTCCTGACCCTTTCAAAAGCGGCCTGGAAGAGCAGAGAGGGTTTGAATTCCGTCCTATCACATGACAGCCATGCAAGTTCCAACAATTGACCTGATCTTGATGTACCTCGGGTTTCTTCTTTGCAGAGTTGAAGTGAGAGTTAGAAATAATATCTGTAAACTGGGCGTGGTGGTGCGTGCTGTAATCCTAGTACTTGGAGGCTGAGACAGGAGGATTACAGGTTCAAGGCCAGTCTTAGCAACTTAGCAAGACCCTGTTTTTTTGTTTTTTGGGTTTTTTTTTTTTTTTTGCGGTACTGGGGATTGAACTCAGGGGCGTTCTACCTCCGAGCTATACCCCCAGCCCTATTTTTTATTCTTTATTTTGAAACCGAGTCTCACTAAGTTGAGGAGTGCCTCACTAGGTAGCTGAGGCTGGCTGCGAACCCGGATCCTCCGGTCTCAGCCTCCCAGCTAAGACCCTGTTTTAAAAAATAAAAAGAAGGGCCGGGCGTGGTGGCGCACACTTGTAATCCCAGCATTCAATCCCTAGTGCCACAAAAAAATAAAAAAAATAAAAATAAAATAAAAAAAAGAAGGAGCTGGGCGTGGTGGCACACGCTTGTAATCCCAGCATTCAGGAGGCCGAGAAGGAAGGATCCAGGTTTGCAGCCAACCTCAGCTATCTAGAGAGGCACTCCGCAATTTAGTGAGACCCGGTTTCAAAATAAAGAATAGAAAATAGGGTAGAATGCCCCTGAGTTCAATCCCCAGTACCACACACACACAAAAATAATAAAATAATAAAAAGGGCTGAGGGTATAGCTTGGAAGTAGAATGTCTCTGGGTTCCATGCACCACCCCCCCCCCCCCACACACACACACAGAAAAAGAAAGAAAAGAAATCAGCCCATAGCGGGGCTATTTCTACATCAGAAATTGGCAGCCAGGCTTGGTGGCACATGTCTGTAATCCCAGTACTTGGGAAGCTAAGATAGGAGGATCATAGGTTCGAGGCCAGCCTCAGCAACTTAGCAGGGTCCTGTCTTAAAATAAAAGAGCTAGGGGTTTAGCTGGAGGTAAAATGCTCCTGAGTTCAATCCCCCAAAAAAAGAAAGAAAGGAGAAATTGGCAAACAGTATTTTATCAGAGAGCTGTTTGTTAAATGTCTACCAGCACACTACTGCCTAAAATGAGGTAATATTAGAGATCGAGTTGAAGCTGGAGGTGGTGGCGCACACCTGTAATCCTGGTACTTCAGAGGCTCAGACAGAGGATCACAGGTTTGAAACCAGCCTCAGCAACTTTGAGAGACCCTACTTCCAAATAAAAAAGGGCTGGGGATATAACTTAGAGGTAGAATGCCCTTGGGTTCAATCTCTACAATCACAAAAGAAAAAAAAAAAAAAAGAACGGAGAAGGAGGAGGCAAGGGTGACTGGCTTTATAGGCGAGGGTTCCTTCTCGGGCCACTGGTCCAATATCATCTTTTGGGTCACTCTGTCAGCCAGTTGCCCCTCCTCCCTTCTCCCAGAACCCCAGTACTGCCTCCCACGCCCTCTCCATCACCCTCTCTCCCTTCATGAAACTCCAGGGCCACCATCACGTTTACATTCAGAACCACACACTCTGCAGTTTAATTATAGGAAAGTATGTCTATCATTTCCCTTAATGATTTAATAGTCCGTCTTCCCAACCAAATTGTAAAACCCTGGAGGGTATGGACTATCGTCCAGCAAATCGGTTTCACCTGCACTTCCAGGTACCCGGCATGTAAGCCATCAGAGCCACCGCCGAGCGGGCCCTTGGCAGGGATGAGACTGCAGTTTGCACACGGGATCCTCCTGGAAACAGAAGGCAGTCAGCGGGAATGTGTTGGCTGGCTCTTTACAGTGTCTAGTGAGGCAGGCGGTGTAAGCAGGTCTTTTTTTTTTTTTTTTTTCCCTGTGGTGCTGGAGATTGAAACTTGGGCATTGTACCTCTGAAGTATATATAGATATAGATATAGATATAGATATAGATATAGATATAGATATAGATATAGATATAGATAGGTATAGATATATAGATATATATCCCCCAGACCAATTTTATTTTTTATTTGGAAACAGGCTCTCACTAAATTTGTTGAGAGCCCTCCCCCCTCCTCCCTCCCAAGTTCCTGAGACTGGTCTCAAACCTACAATCCTCCTGGCTCAGGCTTCCAAGTACTGGGATTTATAGGCGTGCGCCACCATGCCCGGCTTGTAAGCAGGTCCTTTTTACAGCTGACGAAACCAAAGTGCAGAGAGGTGAGCAGCACACCGGCCCCAAAGCATGAAGTAGCAGCAAGGCCAGAATCCCAACTTGGGTCTACCTTAAAAACCTGTGTTCTTAACTATCATGTTGTTATTATTATTATTATTATTATTATTATTATTATTATTATTATTGTGTGTGTGTGTGTGTTACTGGAGATTGAATCCAGGGGCATTCTACCTCTGAGCTACACCCCAAGCCCTATTTTTTTATTCTTTATTTTGAAACAGGGTCTCACTAAGTTGCAGAGTGCCTCACTAAGTAGCTGAGGCTGGCCACGAACCGGGATCCTCCAGTCTCAGCCTCCAAAGTACTGGGATTACAAGCGTGCGCCACCACGCCCGGCTAACTATCATGTTATTCAAGCGAAAAGCAAAACCTCGAGGTTACCAGGGAATATTATGCAATTTCCCCGACTTAGCAAATCGAGAAACTGAGGCAGTAGGTGGCTAAAACAGCCCAACCACATACTTGCCAACAGCTGGTCCCTACCAGGAGTTCGATCCCTGCAGAGTACCAAGTGTAAAGGGCTGCAGGTCCCAGGAAGAGAAAGGAGCTGGAAGGGGCTGGAAGCTCAGAGCAACACCCCCAGTGAGCACGGGTAGCAGTGCAGTCCTGGGATGTGTTGGGCTCTGCTGGTCTCCTCTGTCCTCCACTGTTGCCCTGAAGCCCGCAGTGACAGTGCCAGCCTCCATTTCAGGTCTGATTTTCTTTCTTCCTTCCCTTTCGTTCCTCCTCCTGGAGAGCCCAGGGTGTTTTTGGTTTTCTCTCCTGCACTGCACAACTGTGGCAGAATGTTCCAGGAACATCCAGCCAGTACTGACTGTGCTCCAAAGCCTGGTACACACTGTGCTCCTGGGCGGGGTGGCCACCAGAGACTATTAACATGGGAGCAGGCCTGGCCTCCCAGGAATTAAGGGGCTGGTGGAGGTACTAGGCTCTGGGCACACACAGGACACGGAGCCCTGGGGGTGCTATAAGCCCAGAGCAGATATCAGAACCGAGATGCAGGCCGAAGGTCCCTACCTCAAGAGTTCACTTTTTTCTGAGCCTAAGTGGGCTCCAAATGTCCCTTTGGCTTCAGAAATAGCCATAAAGCCAGGCGTGGTGGCGCACACCTGTAATCCCAGTACTAAGGAGGCTGAGAAAGGAGGATCACCAGCCTCAACAACTTAGTGAGACTCTCAGCAACCTAGTGAGACTCTGTTTCAAAATAATAAATTTTAAAAGGCCTGGGAATGTAGCTCAAAGATAGACTGCCCCTGGGTCCAATCCCTAGTACCACTTTTTTTTTTTTTTTTTGCGGTACTGGGGATTGAACTCAGAGGCATTCTACCTCCGAGCTACACCCCCGGCCCTATTTTTTATTCTTTATTTTGAAACCGAGTCTCACTAAGTTACGGAGTGCCTCACTAGGTAGCTGAGGCTGTCCGCGAACCTGGATCCTCCGGTCTCAGCCTCCCGAATGCTGGGATTACAAGCGTGCGCCACCACGCCCGGCTTATTCTTTATTTTGAAACAGGGTCTCACTAAGTTGCGGAGGGCCTCACTAAGTAGCTGAGGTTGGCCGCGAACCCGGATCCTCCAGTCTCAGCCTCCCAAGTACTGGGATTACAAGCGTGCACCACCACGCCCCGCCTCCACAATAATTTTGTTTTGTTTTGTTTTGTTTGCAGTACTGGGGATTGAACTCAGGGGCATTCTACCTCTGAGCTACACCCTCAGCCCTATTTTTTTTTATTCTTTATTTTGAAACCGAGTCTCACTAAGTTGCAGAGTTCCTCACTAGGTAGCTGAGGCTGGCCTCGAACCCGGATCCTCCGGTCTCAGCCTCCCGAATGCTGGGATTACAAGTGTGCGCCACTACGCCCGGCTTCCACAATAATTTTTTAAAAATAAAAATAAAAAAGAAGAAATAGCCATCAAGATCGAGACCAATGCTGGTGACTTGTAGTGTGAGGTCTGGTTCTCTTTGCGTCTCCTACTCCTTAAAAAGCCACTCATCAGTGGCATTCATGGAAGACACCCCGGTGGTCCTTCTCAAAGAGCGTGTCTCTGAATATATGGGGCAAGGGCTGCACCCCACTCTGCAGCATCTGCTCTGAACAGCCCCGCTTCCACCCCCAGAGCAGCTACGCTTTGCTCCTCTTCCTTCCCACAAGCATTTTCCCTGTAAAGTCCTCTGGTCCTTAAACCAAGCCGCAGGCTGATTGGATGCTTTAAAGGGACCATGCACCATCTGGCTATCACCAGATTCAAATGCCCAATGGCGAACTTATTTGAGAAATTGCAGTTTTGTGAGCAACAGTAGAAGAAAAAAATGTTAATAAAGGGCAGTTTGCTGAGTAGAGGTTAAATGCTTTCGTACTTCGCAGCTAACCTAGAAACTTCCCTGAATCCTCATTAAAAAAAAAAAAAAGTTCTCCGTAATCTGATGTTTTATCTCATTAAATGCTGCAATTTGAGAAGCAAGAAAAAGATGGAAAGAAAAGGACAGAGTTGGAAATTGGCACCTAGTTTGGGTCACCAAGCTGTTATTCTGCTTCTGGTTCCCTTGGCTTCCCAACCCCACCCCAGGGGAGGGCTCAGCATAGTAGCAGGGACCCAGGCCTGCTGAAAGGTTTCCTACGACCCCCAAAGCCTTTCCTCTCTCAGCACCAATCTCAGGCCTATTCTGGTCCCCTCTTCCCTCATACCCTTGGGGGCTATGCCACCATGTGGATTTGTTTTTGGGTTTTGGTGGTGGCAGGTTTTGTTTGGGTTTGTACAGTGCTGAGGTTCAAACCCAGGGTTCTGTGCACACAAGACAAGCACTCTACCACTGAGCTACATCCCCAGTCCCACCATGTTGGTTTTCGAATCCTGGATAAAAGGTTGAGAAATCGTGGTGGTGCATGCCTGTAATCTCAATACTTGGGAAGCTAAGATAAGAAGATCACAGGTTTAAGGCCAGCCTCAGCAACTTAGTGAGACCCTATTTTAAAATTTAAAAAAAAAAATTTTTTTTTTAGCTAGGTATGGTGGCTCATGCCTATAATCCCAGTACTTGGGAGGCTGAGACAGAGGATTGCAGGTTCAAGGACAGCCTCAGCAAATAGTGAGACTCTCATTAACCCAGACTCTGTTTCAAAATAAAAATAAAATACAAGCCGGCGTGGTGGTGCACCCTTGTAATCCCAGCATTTGGGAGGCTGAGACAAGAGGATCCGGGTTCGAGGTCAGCCTCAGCTACCTAGTGAGGCACTCCGCAACTTAGTGAGACCCTGTTTCAAAATAAAGAATAAAAAATAGGGCTGGGGGTATAGCTCGGAGGTAGAGTGTCCCTGGATTCAATCCCCAGCACCCCCTACCCACAAATAATAATAATAATAATAATAATAATAATAATAATAATAACAACAACAATAAGAATAAGAATTTTTCAAAAGAAATAACAAAACATCAAAAAACATTGAATTGCCGGGTGTGGTGGCGCATGCTTGTAATCCCAGCATTCGGGAGGCTGAGACTGGAGGATCCGGGTTCGCGGCCAGCCTCAGCTACCTAGTGAGGCACTCCGCAACTTAGTGAGACTCGGTTTCAAAATAAAGAATAAAAAATAGGGCTGGGGGTATAGCTCGGAGGTAGAATGCCCCTGAGTTCAATCTCCAGTACCACAAAAAAAAAAAAAAAAAAAAAAAACACATTGAATTGTACACTTCAAATGGGTGAAATTTATGGTATCTAAATTATATCTTGAGCTAGGCGTGGTGGCACATGCTTGTAATCCCAGTACTTGGGAGGCTGAGACTGGAGGATTTGGGTTCACAGACACCTTCAGTTACTTAGTGAGACCCTCCTCAACTTAGTGAGACCTGTTTCAAAATAAAGAATAAAAATTAGGGCTGGGGATGTAGCTCAGAGGTAGAATACCCTTGGGTTCCATCCCCAGTACCACACACACAAAAATAAATAACTAATCTCAATAAAACTGTTTAACAGAAGAAAAAGTAGGAGCTACAATCTGGTATTTCAATTTGATTCCCTTCTTAAATAGCACTACTGAAATTTCTGTTAAGAAAGATGAGAAGCCGGGCGTGGTATCACACGCTTGTAATCCCAGCATTTGGGAGGCTGAGACCAGAGGATCCGGGTTCGAGGCAAGCCTCAGCTACATAGTGAGGCACTCCGCAACTTAGTGAGACCCTGTTTCAAAATAAAGAATACAAAGCCGGGCGTGGTGGTGCACGCTTGTAATCCCAGCATTCGGGAGGCTGAGACTGGAGGATCTGGATTCTCGGCCAGCTTCAGCTACCTAGTGAGGCACTCCGCAACTTAGTGAGACTCGGTTTCAAAATAAAGAATAAAAAATAGGGCTGGGGGTGTAGCTCGGAGGTAGAACACCCCTGAGTTCAATCCCCAGTACCGCAAAAAGAAAGAAAGAAAGAAAGAAAGAAAGAAAGAAAGAAAGAAAGAAAGAAAGAAAGAAAGAAAGAAAGAAAGAAAGAAAGAATACAAAATAGGGCTGAAGCTGGGCGTGGTGGCGCACGCTTGTAATCCCAGCATTCGGGAGGCTGAGACCGGAGGATCCGGGTTTGCGGCTAGCCTCAGCTACCTAGTGAGGCACTCCGCAACTTAGTGAGACCCGGTTTCAAAATAAAGAATACAAAATAGGGCTGGGGGTGTAGCTCGGAGGTAGAATGCCCCTGAGTTCAATCCCTAGTACCGCAAAAAAAAAATAGGGCTGAAGGTGTAGCTCAGAAGTAGAATGCCCCTGAGTTCAATCCCCAGTACCGCAAAAAAAAAAAAAAAAGATGAAAAATCAAAGCTACATTTACGTAGCAGTGTTCATAAGACTAAGGGATCTCTAACTACACACATCTTTGTGTTTGGTTTGTTTTTGTGGTACTGGGGATTGACCCAGGGACAATCTACCTCCTACTGCACCCCCAGCCCTATTTTATTTTATATATATATATTTTTTCGGTACTGGGGATTGAACTCAGGGGCATTCTACCTCCGAGCTACACCCCCAGCCCCATTTTTTTTTAAATTCTTTATTTTGAAATAGGGTCTCACTAAGTTGCGGAATGCCTCACTAGGTCGCTGAGGCTGCCCTCGAACCCGGATCCTCTGGTCTCAGCCTCCCGAATGCTGGGATTACAAGCGTATGCCACCACGCCTGGCTCGCTCTATTTTATTTTTATTTTGAAACAGGGTCTCCATAGGTTGCTGAGAGCCTCGTTAAGTTGCTGAGGCTGACCTTGAACTTGAGATCCTCCTGTCTCAGCCTCCCAGGTACTGGTATTACAAGCATGTGCCTCCAAGTCTGGCTAAGTTCAGTTCTTGGTGTATCACTTCCACGTTTATCCTTTCCTCCCACAGCAGGCTCTGACTTCAAAGCTCTTTTTGCTTTGTTTTGGCAGTACTGGAAATCAAACCCAGGACCTCATGCATGGTAGGCAGGCACTCTACCACTGAGCTATGTCCCCAGCCCTGCCCACATCTAAAAATAGGCAATCAGCAGAGACTGAGCAGAACATTCCCTTGATTTGGGACCACAGTTGTTGTTTCCCTCCCGTCCAAAGGCCAAAATGGCAGAGGAGTTTGAGGTTATGGCCGCAATTTGGAGATCTGAGTAGAGAGTCTGTCTCCATGGGTGGGAATATTTCCACCACCATCCCAAAGCTCGTTCTTAGCTCATCCACTAAGAATCCCAGTGTTTGGAATCTCAGAGGTTAAATTCCCATTACAATGGCTTCCTCTTCTCAGAACCACCTGGTTAAAAGGTGTGTGACTCATCTTTGTCAGGGACAGCTCGCTTTTATCTCTCTTCCTTGTAGACATCACTTCCTTCTTTCCATTTCTCAGAGGCAGCTTTGGGATTTGGCCACATGGCCGACAGTCGACAGGGAAGTCACCTACACGTAGTCCCTTTGCAAGGCTGGGTGGCCGTTCTCCAAGCTCCTCCTGAACCAGCTCAGCCTCCGCACACCGCCTGCCCAGCGCACACACGCACTGCTCCGTGTAGGAAATTCACCACTTTATGGGCGCGCATAAAAGTGCCATTCTGAATAAACACAAAAGCCGTCAAGTGCTCTGGAGTCGTTGGGCTTAAATATCAGTCATGCTTCATCGCAGGCAGGCGGGGACCCGTGCCTTGCATGATATCGTCATCTAAAGAATAAGGACCTTAGGGGCATCGTAATGAGGTGATAATGAGGAAAAAATGCTCTGGTTTTTTTTGGGGGGGGGGCGAAGGGGAGGCTGTTCTTCACTCTGATGTTCAAGATGGGTTTAATCTTACATCAGGCTCCATACTATGCAGTATTAAGGAGGAAGAGGAAGGTAATGAAGATGGTATAGAGGTGAAGAGTGTTCAGGACTTTCTTAATCCACCTTTTATTGCTCTTGAAGACCAGCCCATACTATCATGAGGCTCCTCTTTTTACCCAGGTTACCCAAGTTCTAGAGCAATAACTCCAAAGAGCTCCTCCTCCCGTCTCCAGACCTCTTTATCGTCCCTTCCCTCCCTTCCCGCCCGCCGCCTTCCTGCTTGTGTTCCACTGTTATTGCTCTGCTCTGTTTTGTAAGGTGCCCTTTGTTACTCTTGAGGGCCGGCCATTATTTCAAAACCTTCTCTCTTTATATGCCCCACTCTGAAGCAACAGGGCGAAGGTGCTTCCGACTTTGCCACACAGATAGGCTTTATTCTCCCTTCCTCTTCCTTTCTGTTCAGACACTTGGTTAGAATCACAGTGTTGAGAAAGTTCTTTGAAATGGGAAGGCGCAAGCTCCGTCCTTTGCTGAGTGGTTTAACCTCTTTGGGGACTGTGTGAAACCAAGTCTGCATTGCTACCATTGCTGTGTAACAATATGCCGGTTATCATGAGCTCGTCCATTCCTAACCCTAAATGCTCTAGGTAGCACTTCTGAGGGCTCATCTATATGTGTGTCCTAAACTATATTTTCTGTGATTCTTTACTCACTTTACTAACAGGAACCCACAGTCTTTAAAGTGACTCTCCAGCTGGGCATAGTGGCATATACTTCTAATTCCAGGACTTGGGAGGCTGAGATAGGAGGATCACAGATTTGAGGACAGCCTCAGCAAGTAGTGAGACTTCCATCAACCTAGCGAGATCCCATTGCAAAATAAAAATAAAATAGGGCATGAGGTAGCATGCCCTTGGGTTCAATCCCCAGTGCCACAATAAATAAATAAATAAATAAATAAATATAAAAAATAAAAAATTTAAAATGAAGTGATTCTCCTATTCCAAGAATTCCAAGCATTTTAGTCATATCCTAATTTTTTGGTACTTTTTGTTTTTTGTTTTGGTACTAAGGTACTAGAGATTGAACCCAGGGGCCATTCTAGCTCTGAGCTACACTCCCTAAACCCTTTTTATTTTTTATTTTATATCAAGGTCTTGCTAAGTTGATGAGCCCTGGAACCTTCAATCCTCCTGTCTTAGCCTCCCAAATACTGGGATTACAGGCCCATGCCACCACACCTGGTCTTGGTTCACTCTTTGCTCCTTGATGCCATTGTCATTTAATTCAAATTGTAGGTAGCTAGCTAGAAATGAGCTGAGCAGGACAGGGGGAAAATTGGGACAGAGATTGCCCCTCCCAGCTGCGGCCAGAGACTTCCAGACTATTACATTGCAGCTTTAGATTGCACCCATGACACAATCATGTGCAGTCGCCTTAAGCCGTGGCACGAAACCCAAAAGTAATCACCCTAAATTCCTATGCATAAAGAGAGGCAGAAGCCGGGTGTGGTGGCGCACGCTTGTAATCCCAGCATTCGGGAGGCTGAGACCGGAGGATCCGAGTTCAAGGCCAGCCTCAGCTACCTAGTGAGGCACTCCGCAACTTAGTGAGACTCAGTTTCAAAATAAAGAATAAAAAATAGGGCTGGGGGTATAGCTCGGAGGTAGAATGCCTCTGAGTTCAGTCCCCAGTACCGCAAAAAAAATAAAAAATAAAGAGAGGCAGAATTTCTGGACAGCATAAAAACTCACCACGTGGCAGACTGGACCATTCACTCTCCTTTTTCTTTACTCCGCTCCTGGATTAGCCGGTTCTGTGAACCTACCCAATAAAGCCATTCATGCTTACCTTGTCTGCATCCCCCAAATGAAATCTTTCTTTTGGGGAGACCAGAACCAAGGAAAACTCACAGCCCAGTAACAAAACTACAATCAACCAGGTGTGGTGATGCAAGTCTGCAATCCCAGTACCTAGGAGGCTGAAACAGGGGGATCTTGGGTTCCAGACCAGCTTTAGCAATCTATTAAGGCCCTCTAAAACTTAGTGAGACCCTGTTTCAGAATAAAAAATAAAATAAGGCTGGGGATGTAGCTGTAGCTTAGAGGTAGAATGCCTCTGGTTTCAATCTCCAGTACCAAAAAAAAAAAAAAAAAAAAAAAACTACAATCATTCATCCATCCATCCATTCATCTGTCTATCCACCAGTCTACCTATCTGTTCATTCATTCATACATTCAACAAATATTTCTTCAGCATTTATGATCCAGGTGTCCAATTAAATGACCAACAAGGGACTGAGTGGTAAGTCTGCATATCCACCCTCTGGGAGGATACAGTCTCCTAGGAAGGAATATGGACAAAGTAGACAGATGACTATAGTCCAGTGCAAGGTCCAGGGCAGAGTGGACTGGGAACACGAAGGAGCAAATGCTGGCCAGAGCTAGAGACTCAGAGTGCAATGCCCTAACAGAAATGCCATCTGAGTCGGGCGTGGTGGTGCATGCTTGTAATCCCAGTTCTTAGGAAGCTGAGACTGGAGGATAGCATGTTAAAAGCCAGCCTCAACAACTTAGTGAGGCCCTCTGCAATTTAGTGACACCCTGTTTCAAAATAAAATAAAATAAATAGGGCTGGGGGTGTACCTCAGAGGTAGAATGCCCCTGGGTTCAATTGCTGGTACCAGGAAGAAAGAAAAAAAGAAAGATGGAAGGCCAGGGATGGTGGCGCACGCTTGTAATTCCAGTACTTGGGAGGCTGAGACAGGAGGATCCAGGTTCGCAGTCAGCCTCAGCTACTTAGTGAGGCCCTCCACAACTTAGTGAGACCCTGTTTCAAAATAAACACTGAAAATATGGCTGGGGATGTAGCTCAGAGGTAGAATGCCCCCGGGTTCAATCCCCAGTACCAAAAAAATAAAAAAAGAAAAGAAAGAGGAGGAGGGAGAGAGCGGGACTATCCACAGGTGTTTCTGCTACTCAGCCGAGCAAGGTCATTCATCTTGCCTGAACCCTGAGCCTCTTAAGTAAGGATGGAGTTTCATGTAGAAAGAGCACGGATTTAGACTTAGTGATTTAGGAAAATCAGCCAAAACTTTTCTGGGCCTCCATTGCCTCATTCGTAATAGGTGCAAGATAATCCCTGACCTCCAGAGTTAAAGGATAGCCCGGTGCAGACACCACCCCCAGCACCGCAGAGATCACCACAAATGGTAGATCTTATGACTAGGAAAAGAACAAAAACATAATCAGCAGTTAAGGGCAAGGAGAGAGGGAGGAAGGAAACTCCAGGAAAATTAAAAAAAAAAAAAAAAAAAAGTAAGGACAAATAAACAAACACACCCAGGCTCCATCCCAGGAGATTCTGAGTCACTAGGTCTGGGGTGGGTCTCCAGCCTATATCTGGGTTTTCCTAAAGGCGCCATCAGTGATTCTGATATTGGCCACTGTGGAGAATTACCACTCTACCCTGCAAACGGGCAGCCTATTTGCATGTATATAGCTGCCACTTTAAGTGCATTAAAACCACAACTGAGAACACAGTAACCATGATTTAAGGTAACTATTAAACAGAGTTGGAACAGCCTGCTGCTAACCGGTATTCATCCTCCCTGGGTAATGGAGGAGGGAGTTATGAATCAGTGAAAGTAGAATGGCAGAATTTCTCAGGCTCTTAGAAATAATGCCTGTAAAAACGTCTGGCTTGAGTCAGAGTGGAATTTAGCTGTCATATTTCCCTTGACTGACCGTCATTACCCTTTGGTAATTGATCTAGTAAATTAGTAACTCATATCATACAGCAGCTTAAACATCTAGAGTTCACGGTGGCTTGCTGAAAATAGACATCTGGCTGTAGACTTCTCAGCATAACTAGTAAAGAAAAATTCAGACAGGCATTTGCTCATTAAAAGTCTCAATATTTCAAGGTTCTGTCTGAAATTTCAGTTGTTCAGGGTGGAATTCTTTTTTACTGTTTTTTTTTTTCTTTCCCCCTTGGTACTAGGGATTAAACCCATGGGCATTCTACCTCCAAACTACATTCCCAGTCCTTTTTTAAAATATATTTTTATGGGCACATTGGAATTATACATCATGATAAAGTTCAAGATGATACAAATATACATGCACACAGCACTGAATGTGCTTCCTGTGGCTCCTACCCCTCTCCCCACCCCTTTATTTTTATTTATTTATTTATTCATTTATTTATTTTTGTGGTAGCAGCGATTGAACCCAGGGGCATTCTACCTCTGAGCTATACTCTCAGCCCTTTTATTTTTTAATTTGAAACAAGGTCTTGCTAAGTTGCTGAGGGTCTCATTAAGTTGTTGAGGTTGGCTTCCAACCTGTACTCCCCCTGTCTCAGCCTCTCAAGTACTGGGATTACAGATGTGTGCCACGATGCCTGACTAAGCATCCTCATTTATTATGTTATTATTATTTTGCAATACTGGGGATCCAACTCAGGGCCTCAAGGATTCTAACTAAGCACTCTACCACTGAGCAACACCCTCAGTCCTAATAAGGATCATCATTTAAAGGTGAGTCATAGGTTGGGCATGGTGGAACACACTTATAATAGCAATACCTGGGAGACTGAGACAGGAGGATTGCAAGGTCAAGGCTAGTGCAATAACTTACTGAGACCCTGTTTCAAAATAAAAAGTAAAATAGATAGCCAGGCGTGGTGGCACATGTTTGAAATATTAGTACTTGAGCCAGGCATAGTGGCACACGCTTGTAATCCCAGTACTTGGGAGGCTGAGACAGGAGGATCCAGGTTTGAGGCCAGCCTCAGCTACAGCTACTTAGTGAGGTCCTCCACAACTTAGTGAGACCCTGTTTCAAAATAAAGAATACAAAATAGGGCTGGGGGTATAGCTTGGAGGTAGAATGCCCCTGGGTTCAATCCCCAGGACCACAAAAAAAAAAAAAAAGAAATCTCAGTACTTGGGAGGCTGAGACAGGAGGATCACAGCTAGCCTCAGCTACTTAGTGAGGCCCTCCTCAACTTAGTGAGACCCTGTGTCAAAATAAAGAATAAAAAATAGGGCTGGGGTATAGCTCAAAGGTAGAATGCCCCTGCGTTCAATCCTCTGTACCACACACACACACACACAAAAGTCAAATAGGGCTGGAGGGGGTGTAGCTCAGAAGTAGAAAGCCCCTGAGTTCAACACCTAGTTCCACAAAAAATGAATGAATGAATGAATGAATAGGGCTAGGGTATAACTCAGAAGTCGAAAACCCCTAGGTTCAATCCCCAGTACCATAAACTAATTAATTAATTAATTAATAGTTGTAATTCCAAGCCATCTTACTTACCTTAAAGATAAAATGAGACTATGAATGTAAAAATAATTTGAAAACTAAAAATCCACATTTCTATCATTATAGCCATTTTATACATGAAGGATCTGCAGTTCAAGATTCCCAGCTTCTATTATTCCTGGCTAAGCATGCTGTGGACTTCTTAATTTGGCTGTTGTTATATTCATCCAAAGGGAGGAGGATGTCTCCATACACAATGAGCCATCTAGCCCTAAGCATAAATAAGACGGTTCAAATGTTGCAAAGAAGCAGACAGGGGTCATTAAAGTCCTTAACATATCAATCGAGAATTGCATAATTCACATCCAGAGCAACTACCAGAGGAGCAAGGGAAGCAACTTAGTATGTTCCCCAAAGCACTTTATTGTGGCATCCAGGAAGCTGCTTAAGCCAGAGCTTTCTGGAACTAAAGCAATGTCCACTATCTCTGACTGCTTGCCTGCTGAGCTTCTTTTTTTTTTTTTCCAGGCCCCCCCCCAAAAAAAAAAATCTGGCTGTAGAACAAGCCAGCTTGATGTATTTTGTGACAGATCTTTCCTAATATTCTAATCTCTTAGGCCCCAGACATGAGTCCTCAATGGAGGTAGAAAAGACTTCGTCCTGAATTTAGTTGATCTATAAGAACCCTCTATTATCCACCTTCAATTATCCATCTGGGGCTGCAGCCTGAGAAAGGAGGTTGTCTCCTTCCTCGACATTTTCCACGGCTGGAGATTGAGTCGTGCATTAAAGAGTCCTGTACACAGCTGTTCACTTTTAGTCACCTGACATCTCTTCGGTACCATTTGTCTGGCTTAATCCTATAGGTGCCTGTCCAACCACTTTCTTTGAATAGATCTGTTTTCCAGGCCTGGAGCAAAGTCACAAAAGCCCTACCTAGCCTCGGGAGAGAATGCAGAAAGGCTGGCTGAGCAGGAAGAGAGCAGGAAAAGGGATGGAGGAGAACGAAGTGATTGTCTGGACTGAAGAGAGACCTTGCAGTCACCATTCATTTGTTCAGTTCTATTTTCTGTCCCCCTCCGCAGGCCTGGCAGTGTCGTGGTCTTGAGGGGCAGGGAGGGGGGATCTGTACCCTCTTTGGGTGAAAGTTGCTTAGCACATTGCCGTGTGGGGAGGAGTTTGCAACTCTAGTATTTACAGTTTCCCTCTTGTTTTGTTTGGAAAAACAAAGGACTATAAAACACAGCAGGCAAAAGCCAGGGGAAGAAAATCCAGTTCCACTTGGCTCCTCCTTGCGTGGAGACAAGAGTCCCTAACTGCTGTCGGGAAAGGAAAATCCTGGTCATTTGATCCAGCTCTGGGAAGGCGCCTCGCAGGGGGTTAACCCTTTCATTCACAACCGGGATGCAAGACCTTCAAGGCACTGAGGGGATGCCTTCTATGAGCCTGAAAATGGCGACCGTGATGCGTTGGTGATGACGATTGTGATGACCAATAACAACCGGTCACGGAGGCTCCATGCTTGTGCTTTACACCTACTGCATCATCAGACCTGAACAACACGATGAGCTGGGGTGGTCACCCCTGCTTGACAGATAAAGAAACAGAGGGCCAGAAGACTCAGACGTTTGCTCCGTCATACAGCTAGGTGGTAGAGCGGCCCTAGGCGGTAGAGTTCTTGTTTCTCCTGTTCCTCTTCCGCCTCCTCCTTCTTATTTATTTATTTATTTATTTATTTATTTATTTATTTATTTATTTATTTATTTAGTGGAACTGGGGATTGAACCCAAGGGCATTCTACCTCTAAGCTACACCCCTAGCCCTATTTTTTATTCTTTATTTTGAAACAGTGTCTCACTAAGTTGCCAAGGGCCTCAATAAGTAAGGCTGGCCACGAAGCTGTGATCCTCCTGTCTCAGCTTCTCAAGTGCTGGGATTAAAAGCATGCGCCACCACGACCGACCGGCTCTTCTCTTTCTCCTCCTCCTCCTCCTCCTTCTCCTCCTCCTTCTTCATACTGGTAGTTAAACCCAGGAGCATTCTACCTCTAAGCTACACTCACTCTCAGCCTTAAAAAAAAAAAAAACTATTATTATTATTATGTTGGTACTGGGGATTGCAGAGGCATTCTATCTCCAAGCTACACCCCCAGCCAGATTTTACATCTTATTTGGCAACAGGGTCTCACTAGATTGCTGAGAGCATTGCTAAGGTGGCTAGGATGGCTTTGAACCTGTGATCCTCCTGTCTCAGCCTCCTAAGCACTGGAATTACAAGTATGTACCACCACACCCAGCTTATAATATTTATTTATTTATTTATTTATTTATTTATTTATTTATTATTTTGGTGCTGGTGATTGAACCCAGGGAGGTTCTATCTCTGAGCTACACTCCCAGCTCTATTGTATTTTATTTTTTGTGGTACTGGAGATGGAACCAGGGGCTTACTAACTCTGAGCTATACTCCCAGCCCTATGTTTGTTTGTTTGTTTTTTGCGGTACTGGGGATTGAACTCAGGGGCATTCTACCTCCAAGCTATACCCCCAGCCCTATTTTTGTTCCTTATTTTGAAACAGGGTCTCACTAAGTTGTGGAGTGCCTCACTAGGTAGCTGAGGCTGGCCTCGAACCCAGATCCTCCAGTCTCAGCCTCCCAAATGCTGGGATTACAAGCGTGCGCCACCACATCCAGCTCCCAGCCCTATTTTATTCTTTTATTTTGAGACAGGGTCTCACTAAGTTGAGGAGGGCCTCACTAAGTTGCTGAGGTTGGTCTTGAACCTAGGATCCTCCTGTCTTAGCCTCCTAAGTGCTGGGATTACAAGTGTGCGCCAGGCTCTATTTTATTTTTATATAGAAACAATGTCTCTCAGCCAGGTGTGGTGGTACACACTTGTAATCCCAGTACTTGGGAGACTGAGACCAGAGGATCCAGGTTCATGGCCAGTCTGAGCTACTTAGTGAGGCCCTGTTTCAAAATAAAGAATAAAAAATAGGGCCGGGGGGTGTCGCTCGGAGGTAGACTGCCCCTGGGTTCAATCCCTGGTACCACACAAAAAAAAAACAAAAAACAGGGTCTGTCTTTCTTTCTTTTTTTTTACAGTACTGGGGATTGAACTCAGGGGCATTTTACATAAATATATATATATATATATATATATATATATATATATATATGTAATAAAATAATGCAGGCTCACTTATACTTAAAAAGTCCCATGGGACTGGGCATGGTAGTGCACACTTGTAATCCCAGCATTTGGCAGGCTGAGACTGGAGGATCCAGGTTCTTGGCCAGCCTCAGCTACCTAGTGAGGTACTCCACAACTTAGTGAGACCCTGTTTCAAAATAAAGAATAAAAAATAGGGCTGGGGGTATAGCTCGGAGGTAGAATGCCCCTGAGTTCAATCCCCAATACCACAAAAAAAAGTCCCATGGGGCTGGGCAGACATTCTGTGTTCCTCTGTGTTCCTCTGCGTGAGATTATCTGGAAGCCATTTGCACGGTGTCCACGGTCCCTCTGGTCTGATTAGACTGTTTGTCCTGGAAGTCCTCTGTTTTCCGTTTTTGCCGGGTGAGACAGGCACAAAGGATTTGTGAGCCAAAGGATTCTTTTGGCCAGAGTCTTAAGGCCACACAGGACCAGCTACCTGGTCTTCAGTGATGGGGAAGCACCCGGCATGGACATAGATGGGGGAGGGGAGGAGGGAGGGGTCAGACGGGGACAAAACAGGAGCGGGGCTGCCTCCACCATTCCTGAGCAGTGACCCCATCTTGCTCTATCCGAGAGAGGAAGCGACTCTGCCAAAAGACTTCAGGGGCCAGTTTGGCCAACCAGGCTGAGGAAAGCAGTAATACTGTCATGTGTTACAACAAAACAGAACGAGCCAGGCATGGTTGCACCATCTGTAATCTCACTACTTGGGAGACTGAGACAGGAGGATCACAGGTTCCAGGTCAGCCTCAGCAATTTAGTGAAACTCTCAGCAACTTAGTGAGACCCTGTTTCAAAATAAAAAATAAAATGGGCCGGGCGTGGTGGCGCACGCTTGTAATCCCAGCATTCGGGAGCTGAGACCGGAGGATCCGGGTTCGCGGCCAGCCTCAGCTACCTAGTGAGGCACTCCGCAACTTAGTGAGACTCGGTTTCAAAATAAAGAATACAAAATAGGACTGGGGGTATAGCTCGGAAGTAGAATGCCCCTGAGTTCAATCCCCAGTACCGAAAAATAAAATAAAATAAAATGGTAGCCGGGCGTGGTGGCGCATGCTTGTAATCCCAGCATTTGGGAGGCTGAGACCAGACGATGCAGGTTCGCAGCCAGCCTCAGCTACTTAGCGAGGCCCTCTGAAACTTAGTGAGACCCTGTTTCAAAAATAAAGAATAGCCGGGCGTGGTAGCGCACGCTTGTAATCCTAGCATTCGGGAGGCTGAGACCAGAGGATCTGGGTTCGAGGCCAGCCTCAGCTACCTAGTGAGGCACTCCGCAACTTAGTGAGACTCGGTTTCAAAATAAAGAATAAAAAATAGGGCTGGGGGTATAGCTCGGAGGTAAAATGCCCCTGAGTTCAATCCCCAGTACCGCAAAAAAAAAAAAAAAAAAAAAAAAAAA